>VXAK01025070.1:0-57614 GCA_013399435.1 Arenaria interpres
ATATATATATATGTAGATAGATAGATACTGTGCAGTCTCCTGCAGTATCCTCCTAGAGAAACCAGCTGCCCATGGCTTAGATGGGAGTACTCTCCACTGGGTTAAAAACTGGCTGGCCCAGAGAGTGGTGGTGAATGGAGTTAAATCCAGTTGGCGACCAGTGATGAGTGGTATCCCCCAGGGCTCGGTACTGAGGCCGATTCTCTTTAACATCTTTATCAATGATCTGGACGAGGGCATCAAGTGCACCCTCAGTAAGTTTGCAGATGACACCAAGTTGGCTGCAAGTGTCGACCCGCTGGACGGTAGAAAGGCTTTGCAGAAGGATCTGGACAGGCTGGATCAATGGGCTGAGGCCAATGGGATGAGGTTCAACAAGGCCAAGTGCCAGGTCCTGCACTTGGGCAACACCACCCCCACACGTCGGTACAGGCTGGGGGANCCCCACCTCGAGGGCTGTGTCCAGTTTTGGGCCTCTCACCACAAAAAAGACATTGAGGGGCTGGAGCGGGTCCAGAGAAGGGCAACAGAGCTGGTGAGGGGTCTGGAGCACAAGTCTTATGAGGAGAGGCTGAGGGAGCTGGGGGTGTTCAGCCTGGAGAAAAGGAGGCTGAGGAGTGACCTTCTTGGTCTCCACAACTCCCTGAAAGGAGGGTGTAGCCAGGGGGGGGTCGGTCTCTTCTCCCAAGTCACAGCTGATAGGACAAGAGGAAATGACCTCAAGTTGTGCCAGGGGAGGTTCAGATTGGAGATTAGGAAAAATGTTTGCACTGAAAGGGTTATTAAGCCTTGGAATTGGCTGCCCAGGGAAGTGGTTGAGGCACCATCCCCGGAGGTATTCAAAAGATGGGTTGACATAGTGCTTGGAGACATGGTTTAGTGATGGGCTGTTGTTTTATCAGAGTTAGGTTGATGGTTGGGCTAGATGATCTTAAAGGTCCCTTTCAACCTCTACAATTCTATGATTCTGTGATTTCTCCGCAGAATATTGGTACATAAACAATATAGTATTTGTGGTTTTTCTACTTCTGTATTGCTGCTTGGTCTTTATACACAAATGTTTGTTTATTTTGATTTCATGTTGAACCTGAGTACTTATTCAAGGTCCTGAGGCACCCAGTGTGCACCTCATTCCCTTCCCTCTCAGCACTATGAATCTTTGAAAATGTATATATCAGTCTTTTTTGTTTGACACTTCATGTTAGCCAAGGAAGTACATGTCTACATCTGAAGTTCTCAAATCTTCTAAGTGTTCACACTGCATAATCTGGCTCTTGGTATGTTCTGCATTGATTTTATAGCATTAGATACTGTTCAGGAAACAGACTTCCTTTTGGCTCCTTCTTGAAGTGACCTGAATTATTTGTGAGCAAGGCCATTAAAAAGTGGGTTATAAAAAGATGCCAAATGTAATTGAAGTTAGTATTCTGCTATACATAAGCATATGTGACTCTCTTTTAGAAAAAATATGTTTCTACCAATTTTTTAAATTTAAATTACAGTAGTCAGCAAGTGTGGTTCTTGTATTGAAAGAAATTGTAGGATGCATGTTTAAAATGTCTAAAAATAAAAATCTTTGTTTCAAGGCTTTACAAGTCAATGACCCAACATCTTGTTGACAAGCAAGTTTAAACGCTTACAAGAAATTCCAGCTTTTCACTGAGATACAGACACTGTTTCCTTTCCTGGCAATTAACATTTGAATTTCAGTCCAGTACCATCTAATCATTTTAGACCATTATATCTTTAAATCTATTAGCAAGCTTGTGCAGAGTTTAGAGCGGGAGGCAAAAAGGAAAATCAGCATGTTTTCTTTGAGAAAATCTGAGCTTTGAAAGCTACTGAAAGTTTTGGAATGTTAAAAGAAAACCAGATGAGATACACTAGTGGGCAAAGAGCAAGAGAAGAGGTCAAAACTGTGCGTGCAAGTGTCCTTTCACATCCTAGCAATTTCTGAAGATTCGCATGGCTTCAAAAATAAACTAATTCCAGGGATACAATACACATATTTGCAACCAGTTCTAATATTAGTCTGTCATTATAATGGTATCTGAAAGCCAGTGATATTTATGCTAGCACAAAAGAGACTAATATGTTAATTTTAAATTAGTATGCCAACCCCAGTTGCCTTGTGTGTGGGTGTAGTTTCTTTTTAGGAAAAGTCTCTGTTGGTTGACTTTTTCTCTCCCTTTCTCACCCTTCAACCACTGACTAATACTGAAATTTAACTTAGAATGAATATTTCCATTTTGATTACATGCCATTTAAAATGCTTTAATCAAGGTTTTAAGCCAATTTATATTGCAGAGTACCTTGTTTACATGTGGAAACTAGAAATCCAATGAACACTGAGCACTAGTATAAAAATCATATGCTGCTCTCTAAGTGATTTGATGGATTTGTGAAAGTTAAGAAGCACTAATGGACAATGATCATATAATATAAAACAGCCATCCTTACAACTAGGCACATACACTTGTAAAACAGGAAAAGAGAAGAACATTTGAATGTTGATACAGATCAATTAATTGAATATCAAATGTTAAAAAATTTTGCATGTGTATTAGAAGTTAATCCACCAATGTACTGACAGGTTTCTAATGAGTTACGTATCAATGTGAATCCAGTCCTTTTTTAAGTGACCACAAGCAAAATAAAATAACTTTATTGGATAAAACCAGTCAATTTTGATTACGTAAATTTCCTCCATATTTCAATAAATACTGTGAGTACTATTTTTCAGCATTGCTTTCCACATTCACTTTAGTGGCTAAAGCTACTAGCAATGATTATATCACTTCAATTATAGGATACAGTTATTTCTGGTGCAATTAAAATGTGAAAATGTAAAAAAAACCCCATCTCCTTAATAAATTAAGATGGCCACAGATCTAAAAAATCTAAATTTTATCTTCACTTACTTTTTGCAGTATTGGAAGGGAAGGAAGAACAGGTTTTAAACTTCAGACATGCAGACTTAGAAACCAAAATCCATTTAGAAATTTCTCTTCATGAATTAATGAAATAACCCATAATGGTGTGCACCTCCTACATAAGCCTAAACAAAAGCATTGTATTTCTGCTCCAGAAAAATAAAACATTAAGTAATAAGAGTCCATCTTCTTTTCCTTTAGTACTCTTTAACTCTACTGCTTTTTACATGTGACTGTAATTACCCAGCCATGTAATATACCTGCACAGTATGACCACATGCCTTCTAAGGTACTTGAAAATTTTGTTTTCCTTATTTTCTTGTATTGCAGTACCTGCTGAGCAAAAGATCCTGGCATTTCCCATTCTAACATGTTTGTAAATTTAATACTGGTTCCCATTGTTATCTGTATGTAAGAGTGAATCTGCATTCAGATGTGTATGTGAGCACACACGTGTTCAGATGATGGATGTTGGGACAGTTGTTGACCTTCTGACTGACAGCCATGCTTATGTGGAGTGTCTGTGGATCCAGATACCATTTAGCATGACAAAAGCGGCTCTTCTTGGCTCTAGCTGATTAAAATTCATATCCAAGATTGCATGAATATGGGTTACTTCAAACTGAAACTCAACAAAGACGAAATCATATTGAAGAAATTCTTGGCCTTGGGACCATATTTCATGTTACATTGTGGAAATCCAGTTATTGTCTTCAAATGTCAGGTTATACCCATTTTATCTGTGCTGCCCAAATGAATATTCTCCCATTTGGAACCAATGTGGTGGTTTGTGTTCTAATGAAAAACATAGGAAAATATATATATAAAAAAATCTCCTATGACCTTCTCGGTTTCTTATGCTCTTGATTTTATTCATGAGCATAGTAACAAAAATCCTTCAAGACCCAACAGATAATATAGCACTACACTGTAAAGTTCAAGAATAGGAAGAAATACTTCAAGAAAGGAAGAAACGGTAACACCATAAATAATGCATGCTGCTGTTCTAAAATAGACTAAAATTTTGTTGGTAGAGGACTTTCTGTTGGGAAAGTGTATATGCTATGACCAAATACAACCCCAGGCTTTGGGGATGATACCCTCCTCCTTACAGATTTTATTTGCTTTTCTCCCTATTGTTTCTTCAAAATTCAGCACTGTATTTGTGCAGATCCATTTCAGATACTCTGTGAACCACCTGAATCAAAACCATTCAAGTAAAAGGTTGAATTTTTGAGGTTTTTTTAGTCCAGTAGAGTCTCATTCGCTTACAAGATGATGCTGGCACATATATACATTTCTCTAATCTGTTTTTTATATACTGCAGGACCCAGACAATCTAACGGAGAAATGAAGCATTGCATTTCCCCCTTCGCCAGGAAGTAGGGGTTTAGGGCAAATGTCAACATTTTCCTTGTGGAGTTCTGAGCAATTGAAATAGATTGTCAGCTATAAATATCAAATATACATTTGTAATCTGTGCCTGTGTGTTTTTTGAATACAAAAATTGTACAACCTGTATAGTTAATTGTTTCTATCTTATCCTCCATTCAGATGGTTAAGCATCCTGCCTACTCGTATTATGCTGATCAGATGTTATTTTAGTATTCTGGGACTTTTAAGTAAGTTTAATGGAAAACCAAGTTTTTACTTTATCAGGGTCATACCATGACAAATCAACCCCGGGCATTTGTATGGTTTTAATAGTTCTCAATCTTACACTTTTCACGGTCTGTGTTGCAATGAATGCAGACAATAACACTTTTAAAAATTGTAGATTGCATTCAGGTAGCAAGGGAGAAAATAGTTAAACTATTAATTGAAAAAGCCCAGCTGCACAGGAACAGTGGAGGAAAGAAAAAGAAAAGCACAGAAACAAAATAAAAGCATTCTATGCAGGCATGAAGAATATTAATTAACAATTTAAAATGTCTTTCAGAGGAATTTTATGCCTATTTGTTTACTAATGCAAACTCAAATACTTCAGGTAATAGTACCTACAAGAAACCCAGTGCCTTACAAGGAAAAGCTGTGGTTCTGCATGTGCCACGCTAATGTGAATTTTAGCTAGATTTTACCCTTCAGTATTCCAGAGGCCTGAAGTACATGAAATGAATGAAATTCTTATTCTTCTAAGCACTGGTTTTGTGGGACCTCTGGGAATTCTAATTTCTTTCCAGCATGCCTCTTTCTGAGCGCCAGTGTGAAATGTGGTTTTCCAGCAATGCAACCCACACTTCAAGCCAGATTCCCTAATGATAAAGTCTTTGCTTATTGACAGAATTGGCACTGGGAAAAATCAATAATGAAAGATCTCTGCATTTGCTTTTTTAGTTGTTGGTTTGTTTTTATTTTTGTTTTTGTTTTTCCTTAATGTGGGCAAATTCCATTAGTTCTTAGATATGGAGAGGTTGAAAAATATTTAGTAGTGTCCTCTGATCCATTCTAGGAATGGCTGCAAGCTTTCATTGCTCTTAACAGTATGTTGGTAACTGACAGGTTGTGCAAGCCATCTGCTGATCATTTTTAATTAAAGACAATATTGCACTGAAATTTAGCAGTCACTACATCTGTAGAAATCTACAGGTTTGCTGTTCCTGTTTTGTTTGCTTCTCCCCCAGGCATCATGCTTATTCTGAGCAGATGGTATCATGTAAAAAAGCCAGGATGGCTTCATTTTACTAAGGGAAAACCCCCGGCACTTGGTAACTTGGTCTTTATCTGCCTCGGTGTTTCTTTTTCTGATTCATCAGGAATCGCAGTTTGAAATGTATCTCCTTAGAATTTATCCGATTTTGGCACTGGCATCGCACATGGGCCCCAGTAGCATGTTAATATCTGGGGTCCTTACAGGTTCCCTCTGTTTGGAAGAGAAACTTATTCTAAAGCCAGCTGTATTATTTAATGCAATCCTGTATTTACATAGACAATTGATGAAGTCCACCCTTCCTGAACCCAGTGGAAATAAACAACTTAAATTAAAACTTAAGACTCTCCCTGGCCTGTTCCCAGGGAGCCCTTTCTCCCTGCTATATTGTCTGGTTCTCACAGGATTTCCTTGTTTTCAGTGGAATTGTATATATTCAGCTTTCATGCCTTCTCATGAGACTCAGTAATATTCAGCTGGTTTTAGTCTTTGCTGCAGAAAGAAATATTTTCCCAGAAATATATTCCAGGCTAAGAGCATCACGGTCCCCCTCATCAAGACAGTTAAATCAGTGCAAGTGTATTATCCTTGTCAACTCCTGGTTTAATTACATTGAGATTGCATCTGCTTTGACTTTATTGTCAACTTCTTTTCATTTTCATGATGGTAAGCAATGATAGAGTTTCAAGTTCAGTCTAGCCAGTGAGGTCCATATATGTGTAACTTAATTTCCTTATTGCTCTTCTTCTATTACATGATTACTATATTTCCAGTATTTCTTTTATTCTTAGAAAAAAAATACTACATAGAGAAACTCTACAGCCATTGTAAATTGATGTTGTAAGAGTAAACTGTCTTAGATATTAAAATTTCTAATAATAAAAAAGATTTCTGAGAAAGAAACTGGACCCCCAAAAGGACATAAGTTCTCTACTGTTTCATTTCTCAGGGAAATTCTCACTTTTTTTTTTTCAATTTAGTTCTTTGTTAATAGAAAAGCATGAAGTATAACTTCCTCAAAATCTCCAACAAGACACAGTTGGCTAATGCTTTCCAACTGTTCTAAGTTTTGAGTGACATTCAGACAAAGACACACGTAACTGTCTATAATTGTCTAGCAACTTACGCTATGCTTGCCTATGCTTGCCCCAAATGTGTGGGGTTTGGGTTTTGGTTTTTTTTTGTTTGTTTTTTTTTTTTTTTTTTGTAAGAACAGTCTTGTACAGAAGATAACCAATGAAAAAAATGAACTTGGCTTTTTGGTATCAGCTTCCCATGTTCAACCTGCCTCTTCAAGCATCAAATAGAGTGGAGAATTAGGAATTTATAGCCCTGTATTGGAAACAGCTAATATGAAAGCAAAAGTACTAAATTGTGATTTTAGGGATTCTGGAAGGTTTCTTAAATGGTGAGCAGCTGGTATTTAACAATGGGAGAGTGCTACAGTTTCTGGCTAGATTTTTAAAAATGATTAATGGTATTAGGCATTAATGTATTGACATTCCAACTTCCATCCATTGTAAAAGCTCCTGATTTCCAGGATGGAAGGAATACAAAAGCACCCAAAATGAAGATTCTTTAAATCACAAATTGTCTCTAAGGACAATTTCCTAAAATGATCTCAGAGGGAGTGCATATGCCCTTGCACCTTCGTACTTAATTGAAGATGATTGATAAACGGCAGATGCGCTAAGCCATAAAGTATCTCCCTTTTAGTCCTTGGCTCTTTAAGGTCACTCTTTGATTCTAGTTACTTTATATGTTTAACAACATTTGCCTCCTTCTTGTGGAATGTTCTTATCATTTTCCTCTTTTTGAAATTACTGTAAGTACCTGTGATTCTGCTTTTAAAAACAGTTTCCTATTTGGTTAGAAACAGTGAGAAACAGCCGAACCCCTCCCTACCTCATCGTGGACGAAGACGGGGAACTGTTGCTAAAGGTCCCTTTGCTGGCAGCCCCCCTGCCTCACTCTGCAAGAACTGCTAAGGGGCAAAGACTGCATTTCCCTGCTCTTTGTTACATTTTCTGCCCTCCATTTTAATGCTTGGCATCCATCTCCCCTGCAGAGAAACTATTTTCGCCTCTGAGAAACTTTCAATTTTAAACAGCTTTGTTTTAACAGGGTTTTCAAAGTCTGTAAAGCACTTCCAATAGGATAGGTGCTGCGATCTCTTGTCTTTGCGCCAGCGTTCAAGCTCTTAAGGTGCTTGGCTTCTACCACTGTCTAGGATCTTCATTGAGAAAGCGAGCCCAGAGCCTTCAGAAATACCTGGAAATTGAAGGTGTTTCTGAAAAAAATACCTTTTGTATCTGAGGCAGCTGCCTCTGAAAGGGAATCTCTACAGATGAGAAGGATGGAAATGAGGAAAACCGGCAGGACTGCAAACCAATGAGGATGTGTGAAGGGGAGAGAGCACAGCTTAGCCCCTGCAAAGTGTATTAGGGAGAGAGGGTGTATGTCAGATGGTAGATAAATGTGAATAGGAGAAAGGAATGTCAGAGGAATAGAAATGGTGAAAAAAAAAAAAAAAGGCAATTAAATTAATGCAGGTACATGGCCTAATCATATAACATCACTTTTCTGTGGTGAACAATTGTTGGATTTTGCCGTGGGGACTTTGTGTGCTTGCCAAAGGCAGGACAAACAATGTCTTCTACATTCTACATCACTTCTACTCACACAAAACACTTGGCCACCCTAAAATGTTGGTATTGGGGTTTTTGAGGTTTTATGTGATTGTAAAAAAAATGTATTTTTAATGGCTTTCTAAGATAAGCTATATACTATTAAACTCTGGCTATGGGGTTGTGACATTTAGCTGTCAACAGCCAGCCCAAGAGAGCAACTCAAGAGTATCTGTAACTTGCATCAAGTTTCTCTGGACCTCACCCATAGGCAAGCTTTCTATGCTTGCTTGATACCTGGGGAAAACACTGAATGAGGTTTTTGGCCCTTTCAGAGAGGAATGGAGTTACAAAGAAGTACCTAGCAAGCTTCTTATTTCTATTGTTTAAATTTTTTATTTCTGTTGTTTATGTAGGCCATAAACATTTTCCTTTGGAAACTCAATGGTCCAAATTTTATTTGTAAAACTAAGTACGCAGGGATGGATGTCAGATCCAATTGAACAGAACTTGATGCTGGTTAGCTCTTTCCTAACAGATATCCAAGCAGACCAAACCAATTTTAATCTGTCTTTCCACTTATTCCCCTATACCATGCTGCTAAAATACCACTCACAGTATTAGGAAACGCTCTCAGCTGAACTAGCTGAAACTGGGGAAGAAATTTAGATCTTGTAGGACTCTGCAGCATTCACATAGCAAGAGGAGCTCTAGGTGTGGTATGCTCGATTGCTGTGGTCACTACAGAAAGCAGAAGTGGTTCCTGTTCTCTCCTGTCTGCTGCTTCTGCATTGCAGGATTGGGAAAGAGCATCTGAGAGAGACAAGGGTTGCTTTTTCTCAGTAGCAGTGCTGACACACATGGGTGTCAGAGTACGGACTCAGTGGTTGGAACCTGGCAAGCTTTGGCAGTGTTTTGTGCTGCAGGGAGGCACAAATCTCCTACAGGAAGCCACAGGTTCCATTCTCTAAATATTGCTGAAAAAAACCCCACTAGAGTATTGGTGAAGAAAATGAGACTGCTTTTCTCCAAGGCACTCATATTCCAGCCATGCAGTTCAAAACACATTTTGAAATAGCAAGAAAGAGGAGAAATACATGAAAGTTGTTTAGAATCAATGATTGACCATTTTGCTATGTTTGAGATTTCTCTTAGTAAATTTCTATATACAAATCCAATAAAAAGTCTACCTTTTTTTCAGTTCTGATGTTCATGTCCAAATTCACTGTTTTTTAATCTGTTACTGGGAATTCAAAACAGAATTTAGAAAAACACATCAAACAAGAAACCTACTCTGAGGGAACTGAAAAGCAGAGTACAGTGTAGCATATTCAGCCATTAAAAAGCAAGAGAATATAATATGCTCTGTGCAACACAGCTGTGGCTAAATGTTCATTTGCACAGTAGGACCAGATTCCGATGTGACCTGTGAATTGAATAACTATCACAACTTTAGTACTATTGATAAAAAATGAAACTGCACAGTACACTTCAGATCTAATATACCCCCTTTTGTGTTCCTTGATTCTACAGAAGTGTAAAGGAAGACCTATTACTTCTAAATTTTTATAAAATGCATGCAATTTTGTTTCCTATGAAAGATAATTTTGATAGTCGGTATGTTTATAAAGCAGGATAGAATGTTGCTATTAAAAAGTGGTTCTCTTTTAGCCGCTCAAAGACAAGAAATGTTAAAAGAAATGACCATGTAAATGTTGATTACTCTATTTATATTCTGAAATCAGTCAAAATTGATTTAAGGTGTTGTGGTCAACTTAAAATTTTGTGTCTACAGTGCCATGACAGTTCCATGACTCAAGTTCGAACAATTTAAACTTCAAAAATATTTTAGTATTGATAAATCCCTCTGTTTCATGTAAAATGGAACTTATATTTGACATGTTGTGCAGGACGTCCCCCCCAAGAAGTTTTGTGTTACTTAAGCGATGAGCTGTAGGATAATTATTTTCTACAGCATTCCCCTAACTTCTGACAACATTCTTTCTTTGGAAAAATTAAAAAGATGAGTGTCCTTGCTGAAACCACATGGGGAACAGAGGCACTTCTGCTGTGCTGGTGGTTACACACTGCGGTAAATGTGCAGTGTGCTGCTGACAGCTTTGCTTTCCAGGAAATGTATACCTCGCAGTGAGGCCCACCATGAGGGCAGCATGCTGCCCACCCCAGAGGGGCATGGCCTCTCCGAATTTTGGCGTATCTCAATGATACAAAAAAGCCTGCGCTGCGTGTGCCTAAGGTGTGGGTGCTATGGCAGGGAAGCAGAGGTTTGGATCGCGCTGGAGGAGTTCTACGGTGAGAAGAAGGACAGACCTGCATTTAACTATTGATCTAACATCACGGAGACATATAGAAATGCTGCATATGTGTCACAAGACAATTTTACTCTGTGGCCATGCAGTTTTAAACAAAGTGAACCTGCACACACGTGAGTAGTTGCGTTCTAATGAATTTGGATTGGGAGGATTGGATTGGAGGATCGGAGCCCCTGTTAACATGAATGGCAGATACAGCACCTAATGCATCTGGCAAACAACTTTGTTGAGCAATGGAGCCAAGCAAACGTAATTTCTCTGCAGTGCATAAATGCATTATAGCCATTATTTTACCTTTAAAATAGATCTTAAAGGCCTTTGACTTCAATAGCTACAGAAATGGAACTAGTGGTAGAGGAATCATCCCACTTCAAGATGTTATTCTATTCCTCTCGTCTAATTAGTTGTGATAAATTAACCACAGTCTTATGTAAAAAATTCTACAGAGGTCAACAAAGGAAGTTATCAGACTTTTTTCAGGCATTTTTCTGGGTATCTGTCAGCTCTTATTATAAAATTAATGAAGAATTCTGTACTAGGAAATGTTCTTAATCATGCAAGTTTTATGAAAAAGCTTTTACGTAAACAATGGCTTTAAAATATGTATTTTCTTAAAAACCCCAACAAAACAAACCAGACCTCTCTAGGTTATATTTCATGAGACATTCCCTGCCACAGTTGTGTGTTAATGGCTGATTCTACATATCTCTACTTTCTCCGAAGGTAGAGAATGGCTGCCTGAGATTTCTGTTGTGCAGTGGGGTTCCTCAAATCCAAGATGTACATCAACCCAATAAAATGGGAAAGCAGAAAAATTGATGAAGTGTGTATGAAGAAAGACAATGTCGGATGATTTCCTAGTGCTGTGAGGAATACAGGCCTCATGCTGAAATCTGCTTGAATGATACCTCTTATGAAATATTTGCTTACCAAGAAATGAGATCCATTCATTCCCAGTTTTTCTACAACCACAGCAGATTCAGGCATTCCAAACTAAGGTAAGAAAAAACAGAAATATTGCAATAGTATGAAACTTGACATTTGTAAACAAAATAATTATTTCCATGCTCAAATACTTGGGATTGTGGAAATCTTTATACTATATTTCTATAATTAGAAAAAGAATATTGGACAGAACAGCAGTAATGCGAAGAAATAGATGGTGACTTCCACATAAGAAACAAGACACCTTTTTCTTAGGAAGAAAGATTTCAGGGGATAAGGGCTGATAAAATCATGAATGGAGTAGACAAGAAGAAATTATGAAGCATAAAATGTAACATTAACGGAACAAGGAGCACAACTGAAATATACTGTGGAACTTTAATTGCTATGAGATAAAAGGAGGCCAGCATTAGAAACAGGTTAAAACGTAGCTTGTGACAAAATGGATCAGTAGGCATGCAGTCACCTCAGGAAATGGTTATACCACTGCCTACTGGGAAATGAAGGCTATATAAATATAAGAGAAAGCTCTGTTGTTACGTGCCTTTTTACCAACCCCATGCATGCACTGGATGCTACTTGGCTCCAGCAGCAGATGTTTGGGCTAAGTGTGTCTTGCAGTTCCCATGACAGATGGGCATTGCTGGAAAGAATTCAGGTTCAGGAACAAGATTTCTTTTCTGCAACGTGGTTGTGGTGGTGGTGGCTTTTAAGAAAGTTGGTGTTGATTAAAAATGAAAAAGGAATGTCCAGAAGTAGTATCTCTTTATGACAGAAACTAAATAGTAATTTGGAAAAAAAATGAACACATTGGATTCCCTTTATTAAAAAGTAGGATATTTTCAGCCATGCTCCGTTCCTTACTAAAAATCTTACTGTGTCTTTGACAGTTTCACCTGGCTTTTCAACCGTTTTGCATGGAAAGTGGGAAAAAATTTAGAAATCTTTTCTTTAAGGGTGTGCCACTCTTGAAATGAGTTTTAGTATTTGTAATGCTTAGCTGTAAATTTCTGTAGCAATAATGACCAACTTGGATACTAACAGAGAAATACTGATAAAAATAAATTATTCTCATAGAAATATTTATGTTGCTTTTCTAATAGAATTATTTCTAGAATACTTAAACTCATCATGCTTAAAAACATTCAAAGTGTATTTTATCTACTTTTTTGACATGAAAATTTCATATTCAGGCAGGATTTTTTTGACCTATAAGCCACAATGCTTGAGTTTATAAATTGTTCATTTATACTATGATTGGGAGAGTGCTGCTTGGTTGCAATACAGAATAGATCACAGCTCAAAGCAGGGCATGGCTGTGGGTGTTGGACCAATGCCTGGTTGTGGAGTGTATTAATTTGACTAATGGCTAAGTGAATAATGACAGGACCGGAGGAAATGGTCTGAAGTTGCGGCAGGGGAGGGTTAGATTAGATATTGGGGAGAATTACTTTACTGAGAGAGTGGTCAGCCACTGGAACGGCCTGCCCGGGGAGGTGGTGGAGTCGCCATCCCTGGAGTTATTTAAGAAACGTGTAGACGTGGCACTGCAGGGCATGCTCTAGTGCCTGAGATTGTTGGTTTGTGTCTGTTTGTGGGTGTGTTTGTGTCGGTTTTTTTGTTTTGTTTTGGTTTGGTTTTTTTGTGGTTGGACTCAATCTCAAAGGTCCCTTCCAACCATGAAGATTCTGTGACATCAGTTGCACTGATGTTGCTGGAGAGTAAAGAACCAAGGTAATGCATGGTTTCTGCTCTTGGCTTTTTCTAATCTATTTCAAGTTATTGGCTCTATGTCCAGTTATTGGCTGTGATGAGCTGGTTTTGTGCATTGCCTTATGGCAAGGATGTAACTTTTGTGTAAGGGAAAATTTGATCTTTTTGCATGGTTAGCTTGTTGGACAAGCAGACATCTCACTACTGGTTGAGTGATGACCACTCAACCTCTCATTTTCTTACATGAACTCCATAGCATTAAGATCAGTTCTGAGCAGAGGGACTAGCCTACGTGGCAAATGGAGACCAAGTAGATAAACTCTGAATGCAACATCAAATATCTCAGTGGTTTTGCAATTATAGCATAGATGTAAGATAGCAGGGAAGTACATGCACATGACACATGTTTCTATTATTATCTGTTCTTTTCTATAACAAGTTTCTATTCTTATCTATGCTTGTTTATGAGGAAAAAAAGCAAAATCAATAGGGTTAATTGTTTTTTGTTGTGAAGTTATTCCCTACTGAAGTTATTCAGTGCAGAATGACTAGTTAATAACTTCTGTATTTATGACACACAAAAATCTGCTTTGGAAACATTAAGACTGTTAAGGAAGTGCTAAAATTGCACTGTACATATGTACATATGCCTTATACATATATATTATGGTGTCAACCTCAGTATACCTCTTCTAGAAGACCCAGGCTCAGTCACAGCACATAAAAGCTGATGTGACTTTCCTGAACTGCTGAACACTATTGTGTTCTGTTCAGTGCTCACTGCTTGTCTGCTATCTTGTACACCTATATCACACAGTATTCAAACCTCCTCTGAACTCAGAATGATTCTTTTTTTTTAATTCTGAGCTGGTTTACAGCACTCTTCTTAAAATTGTCCTAGTTCTTCAGAAACATTAACTGCTTCTTCTAAGACTACCCTCTGAGATGAAAACTTTATTAGTGAGGGGAGTTGACATGCATGAGAAATCAAACTCATACAGTGTCCAGTGGTTTTGGATGCCTAACTACAGCTATTTTGGATCTGTGAGATACATGTGTATATCTGCATATTCAATATTTTGTCATTTTTACCTTCTGAGCAGAGCTGCCACTGTGGTTGCAACCCCCACCTTTCACCACTTCTGCTAATCAGACCCTGGAATTTCAAGTCAAGCAGTCAGGGAATGTCATGTTTTTTCTGGGTGACTTGCATGGCTTCAGGTAAAAATGCTGAGCAGAATCTGATATTTCAAGGCTGAATTGAATCAACATTGCCATTAATTCATTCTCTCTTTTTCAGCAAGCCCTGGCCTTGCGCACCTTACAATTTCTGTAATGGCCCAGAGCAGTGCACAAAACATACATGTTTCTCTGCATTGAAAGTGACAGATTTTTATGAATGGAAAAGGCAGCACACAAAGAATCAATGACAGACTATCATAACGCATATGTAAAAGGTGGTAAATTCGGGTTATAGAGCTAATCTCACTTCTGTCACTTTCAACACTGACTACTTCTTTCTGCAACCATAAGAGCACTGTTTTAGGGTTCCTGTATGTGTATGCCCAGTCTGTGTGCAGGGGTATCCAGCGCAGCCTGCCCGGAGCATTGGCTGGCTGTAGGAAGGATGGTGCTCAGGCTCTGGTAGCAGGGTCTGAACAGCTCTGTATATGGTGGCCCTGGGAAAGCGGCTGTTGCTCCCCAGTACTTGTCCTTGATAGACAGAATGGCCAAGCACTTAAAGCTGGTTATACTGTAGTAATTAGATCACTTAGCTGCTTTAATCAGTGGTGTGAGTGTAAGCGTGGGCATTAATAGCTTTTTATAAAGTTGGAAGTACTGAACAAGTACTTCTCTGAACAAGTATGAAGCCAGTAGTTATGGTGTGCCTGCTGAAATTTCCCTGGAAGCCTCAAAGTTGTTCAACAATTGTTACTAATTTTCTGTCTTGTATTCTGCTGTAGAATTACAGGGTACTTTAAAATCATTATATCTTCTATTAATTAATCTGATTTCTTTAAGCTGAAAGGCCTTGAGCTAATTAATCCTTTGAGTAGCTGTTCACAGTAATAAGTTTGCAGTTTAACTGACACATTATCATTATGGTATGAAGCAATTCCATGGAACAGATTAGCTTTCTCAGTGTGGGGACAATGGTCCACCCGTGATACATCTGCATTGTAAAACTGTTGTGGGGTTTTTTTTTTTTAATTATACATGCATGAGCATATGTGTTTATGCAAAAGGCAAAATGGAAAAATAATAACAAAAAACCCAAACATTTTAAACTTTGGCCTACTTTTTATGTGGCTAGAAGTGGAACTCTTATAGAAACACTTCATAATGCTATTATTTTCCTTGAAAAAGATTGTGTGCTCCTTCAAGTGAAAAGGATAAGAAACCTTAATGACAGTGAATTCTCACTATTGGTGTAAAGCAGGTACTGGAAAAGATAGGTGCTTCTACAGTTAGAAGTAGGATGAACACAAGACAGAAGAATCCTATATATATGATTATATAGAGAAACCTGCATTAAAAAAAAAAAAGGAATGTAAAATGAGACTATATTGCAAAATGCAGTGAATGGACTAGTTCCAGGTAGAAGTTTAAAACCTGAGTCATAGTATTCAGTAAGTTACAAGAAAAAAACTGATATCAAAAAAATGATTTATCATGGAGGATACAGTTTACATATCTTGGAGGACATTATTCCACTAGTGGAAGGATGACTGAAGACAAACTTGGAATATTTTGTGCAATTCAGGTTATTTTATATATACTAGGAAGGCCATTGCAGAACTAGGAAAGGTAGAAGCAGAGAAAGGAATGATTAAAATAAAAACAAAACAAGCTTGAGTACCTTAAAATTAAGCAACATCTAGCAACTACTGTGGGTATATATGCATTGAGAAGAAAAGATGAACAGTAAATTCTTATTGACAAGCTGTAAATTTTAAAGCGATATTCGTATATAAAATGTAGACCCACCCTCAGTGAAATGGTTATTTCTTCCCAGCAGGAAATAAATTGGGGCATGAAATATCTTTTCTATTATAAGAAATATCCCTGCAAGCTAACATTTTTATATGATTTGCCATGTAGGAGATCTTAGCTAGCAGCTTCTACCATGAAATAAATTTCTATTAAAAAACAGGAGAGCACCAAGAAACTTACTTAATATTAATAAGTTATTGGGGTGACAATTGCTGACTAATCTATTTTCAGTACTTTTGAACATCTGTGCTAGATTTAGGACAATATATCTGTTTTTCAAAGGTAAATCCAGTAAGAGTTTCTGTTAGCTTAATATAGACTGGACAGTCTTAAGTACTATGTATACATTCAGTACCTGTCTTAGGAGATTTGCAACTTGAAAAGCTGTCCAATTCTCGAATTCTTCGTGAGATGGTAATTTTGTAGCCATGTTGCTATCCAGTGAGAAAGACTTGATCTATTTGAGTAATACTCAGCTGTTGCTTCATTGTTTTTATACTGCGCTGATGTAGAAATCCTAGGAGGAAGTCCTTTTGGCAACTTTTTTCCTGTTTCCTCACTTAAAGTGAACGCCTACAAAGGGTGATTTAGGAAGTACCAGTATTGTTCTATGAGTGACTCCAGTATTAGGAAACTGTAAGTTATTATATCAACATATGCAAACATCTGTCGTTACTGAAATCACTGAAATTCTGCTGAACTTCAGTGTATAAAATATTTCTGAGTCATCAGCATCTCAGATATTTAAATGTGGAAACTATTTTTCATATCTATTACAAAACCAATTACTGATAGCTTTCTCTTGCCTACCTTGAACTTATTGATCCAGGTGCTTGGCTCTGCCTTCAGATTGCATTTTACTTGCTTTTGGGTTTTGACATGTTGTGATGTGGTGTTTAGACAGATAAAATAGAGTTCAGTTGCAGAACTTTTACTTCCATATTTTCTCTTCATATAATCTCATTTTTTATGTCAAGCCTAGACATCAGACTTTCGGGCTTAAATAAATCACTCAATTTGGTGATGTCTGATCTAAAGTTTCGCAGGTTTTTTTTGTTTGTTTTGTTTGGGTTTTTTTCCCCTGTCATTATTATTACTGCTACAGAACAAATTGTCAAGAAATTCATTCCAGTGCTATGTTATCTTTTCACAAGGCAGGGCTAATATAAAATGTTTGTACTGAGTCAGAACTAAGCTTATCCAGCCCAGCATCTTCTTTTCTGACTGTGGTCAGAAATGAGCTACCCAGGAAAGTGTATAGAGACAGGGCAAGCAGGTAAGACTTCCACAGTATTCTCCCACTCTCTAGCCAGTTTGCACTCAGGGACTTACTCACCTGGATATGGTTTCTAGACATGCTGCGCGCATATATATCACATACGTTATACCAATGATTTCCAGATTTGGAGCCATGACCATTATCCTTTAAGGAGGGAGATGCGCAATGAACTGGGCAGGCACAGCCAGGAATTGCTCCTGGGCTGCAGGAGGAGGAAGACAGATGTTGTCAGTGAGGCCTGGGGCTCAGATAGAGTCATAAAATCATAGAATGGTTAGAATTGGAAGGGACCTTAAAGATCATCTTGTTCCAACCCCCCTGCCCTGGGCAGGGACACCTCCCACCAGACCAGGTTGCTCAAAGCAAGTCAAGAAGGAGCAGAGCCCAGGAGGCAGAGGATAAGCCTTTCTGCTCCTTCCCACGCCTCTCCAGCCATCTCCCCTGAGCTGCATCCCTCCCTTCTCCCAGCATTTCCCAAGGCAGAACGCACCTCCCCTTGGGAGCAGCAGCACATGCTATTCTTAAATTGGAGACGGGGGCAGGAAGCATATTCCAAAATGGAGCAAGGGGGAAAGTTTGAGAGACATTGCTCTGTAGAACGGGTAGTAAAATTGCAGAGATCCAGCTGCTGAAACAAACCCAGATTATTTTGCTCAGTAGTTCTGAGTCACCACAACAGTAGAAATATGAAAGTTTCCATAAAAGGCCAGAGACCAAGGAATGTCATATTCTGCTTTCCAATTGCTCTTCCTGTATCATTTCCCAGCACAAAATGTTTATGGGGCACATGTTTAAAGATTAAAATGGGTTTCAGCTAAGTTAAACTGTCTCATCTACTATCCTTTCAATTTCCCTGTATGTATTGCTACTGTTAGATTGACTGACAGGTCAGTTGTTGCCAGTGAACAGTCTTCACTCTTTACTGTCTTGTGACTTTGCAGAACATTGAATCTGGCAAAACTCAGCTCCTGGAATTTCAGAAATGCAGAATTGAAATAGAAGCCATTGCATCTTTAACTTTGCCTCCTCAGGATAATCTCCAGGCTCCTGGCTGTACACACTACAAGAAAAGTTATGTTGTATTTCATACTGTTTTGGCTGTGAATTGTTCCAAGGGGGACGACATCTCCCTGGATGACAAGAGGGGTCCTTCACCGCGTGCAGGAACAGAAGAGAGAGTCGTATGCATTCCTTAAGAAATTTTGTTTGCCTAGTTTGAGTGCAGGAGTAATTGTGTCAGCAGCAGGGTCCTCACGTGTGATGGAGCTGGGAAGCAGCCAGGTGGGAGATAGGTGTGAGTTACTGGTTCAATGGCTGCTTGGAGGAAACAACAAAATAACAGATGGCATCAGCTATGAAACATGAAGAAAGTGAAGCACAGCAATAGTGTTATTTCTGCAGTACAGGCTGAGTTTGGTTACTGAGTAGGTGTAAGGAGTTCTAGTTCAGAATATCTCAAAGGCAGATTAAAAATAGTGTTGTAAGGATTTTGGAATTCAGTGCATGCTGCTAGCAGCACCTGCTCCTCTTCTCACCAAAGGCTCAGTGGGCCACCAGCCCTTTCAGAAGCACTGACGTGCACTGTCCCCAAGCTCCTGGTGGCTGCAGCGTCAGCCGAGGCTCTGCCCTGCCGGCTCACCCCTTGCTGTGCCCCAGCCTCCCGCTCCTCTCTGATGGTTCTCCCCCAACACTAAGTTTTGGCTAATTCTCCTACCATTGCGTGTGTTGACACTGCCTTAATTTGTGTTCTGGGTTTTTAAGAGAATACTCTCAGGGGTCCAATGCTTATGCAGTTCACCTCTCACCTCTTATTCAGATTCTTAGATCTGAATAAGCCAGATCTATTGGGAAAATCATGTTCAGCTTTCTGTTCCCTTTCTGTGGCAGAGGTGGTTGAACCACAGGGACTGGACCTTGAAAGAAATATTTTGCCATTTGTGTTTTAGTCAAGATTTAAAAAGATGACAACAACAGCAAAAAACCTAAAAAACCACAGGGGTGGGGGGGACTCATCTGGGATCCTGCAGCTAATCTCTCGATGCCGATACTGATGTTGGCTTGATCAATGCTGGAGCTTTCTTTCCTCATGTGTGTGCAGCAAAAATGGAGAATATTATCATGCACTTCCACTTCTTTCCACTACCTTCACGGGGATTATTTCAAGAATTCTTGGCGAGGAGAACCCTGGATTTGGTTACCAAACAGCCCTAGCTGCCCTATGCAATGTACCACCTTTCAAAGCAATCCAAGCAGATACAGGCACTTGAACACACACTGGCTGTGCAGGCTGCAGCAGGGGATCCTTGAGCAGAACATTGAGCTTTCCAGATAAATATAGGCACAGATGCTGTTTCTTTTGAAACGGCCAGGTGCCTACACATAAGTTTCAAGCAGATTATAGAGACATGAATGAGAATGAGCACTAGCCATGGGCAGCTCATGCTTACTTGCTATTGAATATTCCCTGGAGTCTCTTGATCTAGCATAGACACTGGCAGACCTAAAATTGTTTGGGTACATATCCAGAGTATAATATGTTATTTTAAACTTGTATGTAACTGGAGACATTAACACTTTTCATCCATACTGTTTACAATTTCACTCCAAAAAAAGGCGGAAATCTGATTCTGTATATTAAGAAATCTCATTTTTCTGGACCCCTTAGCAAAAAAGACATCTGGTACTTGAAAGCTACCAAATTTCAGAGGAATCTTAGCTAACGTGTGCATTTTATACACCAGGTAATTTAATGTCTAAACAGAAAGTCGTTCTTATACATAACTTGTATATAAAGCAGAGTTAACACATCATGACAGTATATATTTTAATTCATTTTCTTCCTGCAGTCTGACATGTGCAAGCCACACAGAGGCATGTTTTTCCAGGCTACAGCTCCTTGGAGTTTCATAAAGTAAGTTCTCAATTTGCCATTTCATAGAAATTGTTAATAAACAGTATAAAACCTGATTCCTAAATCATACCACTGGCATTTCTTACTAAATACAACTATATATTTTTATGAACATAAGCACTGAATGTGTTAAATTATTTCAAAACTTTCAAAGTCAAGTTCTGCTTTGAAAAAACTCGTATATAACACTGCTCTTGGGGAAAATACACTTGAGCAAAATATCTCAATGAAATATTACTGTATATAAAATGTAAGCCATTGTCACTGATTTTTTGTGCATTTTATACAAAAATAATGAAAGGAACATGACTTACCATATACTAATTTTTCTTAGCTCAGGCACAGGTCGGAACTGATTCCAAACAAGTTAAAGGAGCAGTTTCTCATGTCTGCTGTTCCTCTTTAAGCTGTCCTATATGTATTTTGTCGTTGTCAGTGTGATTGACAGGCTTGGCATTCCTGGTGGGTGCGAGAGAAATGTTCTTAAAGTAAAAAGATGGAATAGTGTCATAGCCTGAATAAGTTCACGGAGAAATTGGAAAGTTAAGTCTTCCTTACAGCTATCTGTCTAGACATTTGGTAAACCTTCGCTAACTTTTTAATCTTTTTTTTTAATTATTTATTTAACAGGAAATAAAAAAATAACAATTAACAGAAATCATAGGTGGTAAAAGGGAGCTTGGGAGATCTTGGCAGGGCTTCAGCAGAGAGGCAGGATACATACAATCAGAGCAAATTGGCTCAGTCTTAGAAATCAGTTTGGTAACGCCTTCTTCTAACTGTGAGTTATTGGGATAGCATCAGGTTCACCATGTCTTTGGGTGGCACAGCAGGGGGAAGCACGCTAATAATTCTGTGCCATACTGCTGCAGAGAAAGTGCCCGTTGATAAGTAGTCTCAGCACCAACCAGAAGGGCTGAACCTAGACTTCCTCTTGTTCCTGAGAAAGCAAACCGACTTTCCTTAGCATTTCTTCATAAGTAATTACTGTCTTGTTTAGTCCTTTCCCCCTCATCTTAACGATGGATGTTTGCTCTTCCTTAGCTACTGATCTACATTATATGCTGAATTCAAGTCACTCAGAGCTCAAGAATAATGCTTTGGTTAGTTCTTTACATAATCTGTATTGAGAATATCATTATGTAATTCTTATTTAAATTTCTAATCCACCTTAATATCAGTAATAAATATTCTGATCCTGCTATGACTACTATCAAAATTAAGCATCTAGTCACAGTGTTTTCTGTGAAGACTAATTAAATACTTCAGTTTTCGCTCATATTTATTATTTAGTCTCTTTTTCTCCACAACGGTGTGGATCTGTAATTCCCTCTGTAATTCTTTGACTAATATTTCAGGAGCCACAGTGACTTGAATGGACTTGGAAGTGAGGAAAATGTCCCAGGTTTTTCCAATGGTGCTACAGGTAGGTACTAAGGGAAGGAGTTTCTTAGAAAATTACTTTCGGTAGAAACATTTTTGTACTTTGGACAGTTTAGGTTAATTGCATTCTGACATGTGCCTTTATCATTAAGTTGCTTTTTAGGTTTCAACATTTGTTTTTGAAATTTCTTGTTGAAATTCTAAAAATCATGCTACAGGAAGATATTCAAAAACACTTATACAGTACAGCAATGCTGTATTGCCTAAAAGTGACATCTGTTCTTACAGTAATAAAACCATAATGCCAAATTCCTAACAGATTTTGTAATGGTGTGACCTGTCTCGGAACTTGATTGTAACTCTCAATGTGGCAGACTCAGCAAAATTTTCCTAGTTTTCCAGAAGGAATGGGGTTTAGGAGTTATAACTAGTTCCATATGACAACATACTCCAACAACGGCAACATGTAGTTTTGTTTTTTGATTTGTAATTGCATTTTTAATTTTTTTTCATATTATGCCAGCCAATTATATGAGGCATGGAAATGGAAGTTCAAGAGTCTTGGGTTCACTTTGTGTCTGATGCAGATTATTTTTTGTAATGCAGATAAGTCAATTAGGGAGTCTTTCAGTGGCCAAAGGGAACTCTGCCTGCCTAAATACTTCATGGATTTTTGCAAATTACTTATTTTCTGTCCTAGTGTTTTCTTCCATCTTTATTTCCATGAGAGGATTTAGTACTGTAACAGGGAGAACCATAGGGAGCCTTAATATAGCAACGATTTCCCAAATGTTATGAAAGCTTTCATGTTATGAAGTGAGTGTGTGGGTTTTGTTAGATATCTGTTCTTCTGTTTTGTGGGGTTTTTTTTTGGTAAATGGTATCTTTTCAGTTTTACAATCTGTGTGTCCATTTTGTGTACCGTTTGTTTCAAGTTGTAATACAGAGCAATAATCTGTAGAACTTCTTTAAGCAGCTCACAAGTCATCATAAAATTTATTGGAGGATTCTATCATCTAGACTATGTTACAGAAAAATAATTAACCATCCATGGTAAAGAAAGAAAACATTTATTTGCATTACTTAATTGAAGTAGCCCTGTGTAGCCCTAAACAGTAACTCTAAAATGCATTTCCTTCTGATTGCAAAAGACCGAGACCCAAAGAAGCTTCAAATGGAAGCGAACAAAAAGCACTAAAAACAACCCCCAGACCCAAAACCCCTTGCTAAGATTAGTTAGCAGCACTGCTATACTGAGGAGACTATGACTGTATGCTAGTTTGAAACCTGCCATCTTTAAATCACTTCCTCTATATCCAGTTTACTGCATAAATATATCATCTTTCTTTATTTCACTTGTTTTTCAGCTCATTCCTGGGGCATATAGTTTCAGCTAAATTTTAATTATTGCCAAATGCAACGGTTTTTTTGTTTGCACGTTTTGTGTGACAGAGGCTGGATATGCGGCACAAAAACCATTGTCTTAAGGACAGTTTCTCTTTATGTTGTCACTCAGCCTTCTAAAATCTTTTCATATGGCTTTTGATTGTTAGTTTGACCTTCTCTTTGAATCTAGCAACATATCCAGCCATTATTCTGCAAAGATTTTCCCACTTCCAACCATGCATTAAAAGTGTACCTATATGTATTTATTTGTAACCTGAATTTTGCACTAGTTTTCTTCATCTTTTAAAAAATTTATGTTTTTAACTAGTTTTGCTATACTGAGGAGTAATAGAAACCCAACCTGCTACAAAAGTGACATTGTTCAAAAGAAATTCTCTTTCATTTTTTTAAAGGCTGGAATTGAAGCCGTAGTGCTTGGTTGTGATATCTTTCACAAGTACTTGGTATTCTTTGCAGTTTAACTGACTCCTTTGATTTTTATTTGTTTGAACACCTCGGCAGAACTTGCTGTCTATTCCTCTAGATTCATATGCTGGCTTGTATAGTTTGTACTTACATTTTATACTGTTTCTTTATAGAACCTTTCCTTCTTCAAAATTTATCTGTGTTGACTGTTCTGATAAAATATAGAAAAATGTGTATGAACAGACCTCCGTCTGTCAACACTTACATTCATTAAAATCTAGTGAGTAAATTTGAAAACAGAAAAATAATATTATTTCAGTGTCTTGCCTTGTCATTTATAAAACCTTCCTGGGGAGCTTACATTTGAAAAGCTGTGACTGCTGAGTATTTTAAATCTTTTTGTTTATGTTTTTGGTGGATTTTGTTAGTATTATGAATTCTTAGTTAAACACTTTTAATTTCTTTGAGGCTTGTACATTGATATGCATAAAAGGTCTTTTGTTGTGCACATGCCTCTTGATACAAGATAAATGGAAAAAATGTTAAATTACTACTTTAACTCCCAATGGATGTACTAATGCATCATTACATGATATGTTACAGTGGAAGATCTCAACGAAAGGTTGACCCTGTAGGTGTTGAAGGCTGCCATGAAGTTCGTATAAGAACCAGAGTGCTGGGGTTTTATTACTGTGTCTGCTTCCCAGATTCAAAGTTCCCTGTCATTGCAATGAACTTGGCCAACCCCAGATAGCTGTAGTTAGAGAAAATTCCAAATGATGTTTCCAAGAAATCTGCCCCAGTATGACTTCCAAAGGAGGGCCAGATTTAAATACAAATACACAAGGATATGCTTTTATTTTAAGTGCTATGGATACCACTCATTTCTTTGAGGTATAGGCACAGAGGTGCATCTCCATTCCCCACTTGTCCCACACTTCCACTTTACTCCTTACAGTGTGTGTAACCTTTGGAACAGCCTGTGATGTTTCAGTACATCAAGCTACCAAGCAGCAGTAATGTGGATTTCCACAGTGAACTAGTATTACTCAAGTTCACCGAATTGATAGAGGCTTGAACCAGAAAAAACTTCAGTCACAATAGATTTTTGAGTTATAACCGAAGTTTTTGTTTGTTAGCTTGCCTTGTTAACAGGAAATGTCAGTTATGTCATGGGAAAAAAAGCTGCTTCTATTTTGAAGAGGTACTTCCTCCTGCTTAACATACAGGGTCAGAGAAGAAGGATGGCATTTCTCCCGTGTTTTTCCTCAGCTGGGGAACTCAGACGGAAGTATCAAAACAATAGTGAAGCATTAGTGTACCATTGTTATGGTACCATCAGTATCATCATTATAGTGTATACATAGTATAAAGTATATACAGTGGATATGTACTATAGCACTGTATTATAGTGTGTCTGTGCTACTGACATACAAGTTTCATTCAAAAACATACCAGATGAATTCACAAAGGTCATAGCTTTACCTCTTACATTTACTTAGGACAATTGAGATTAAACTGGACTGGGAAAACAACTGGATGGGGGAACAGGACACTGCAAAATGTAAGACCTTTCTGTAGGACAGCAGAAGGTGTGAGGGAAACTGTGGTCAGTTGTCATATGAAGGAAGGATGATCTGGGAAGAGAATCTGAGATATAGAGTTGTTTGGACAAGGTGTTTATTGCTTATTGTCATAAAGAGAACACGTGGAAAGAAGGAAGCAGAGAGTGATGGTTTTGGAGAGCCCAAAGAGTCCAGGAAGCATGTTATTCGCTTTTATGGATAAGAATAATAGGGTGGAATGTATGTGTCAGCTGGCCAGCATCCAGATGTTGTTTGTACCAAAAATATGCAGACCTCCTCCATACTTCCAGCCAACAGAGCCCTGAAAATGAAGTTAGAAAAATGAACATCTGAGCCTGCTAAATAAAGATAGAAGGAGGAATTCAAAAGCGGAAGGAGGGCTTCGAAGATGGATAGAGAAATTGAAGAGATTGACAAAGGGAGGGGGTGTAGAAGTGCCAGGGTACAAAAAGTAAAGAAAATCAGAAAGGAAGTGATGGGGAAAAAGCTGTATAAATAGAAAGTGTTTCTCAAGGTTTTTGGACTCATAAATAGAGCTTTTACATGTCTTGTGTCCTTCGCCTGCTGACATAGATAAAACTTTATGAGCAGAGTTTATTTGACAGTCAACAGAGAATATGATAAAATCCCAATAAATGAGAAAGACTTAAGAGCTGTGAGATCTATAAGTTTGGTATTTTTGTTTTATTCTCACTGCAGTATTATATATCAAAAGGATATTTCAAGATATATTATGTTTATGATAATAAATTTTAAATAAAAGAACTATAAAGAAAAAAATGACAAAAAGTAATTTTAATTTTTTCTCATTTGAGTCACACAAACTCAATAATTTGGTAACTTTTTATTCTAGCTCCTCTTTATTAGTTTGGTTTTGTTTATCATTTAGATAATGGTAATGCCATCAACCTCTCTATCAGCATGGTATTAAGGGACATTAGATCTAGGTAAAATGATCTTATGAGAACAAGAAAGGTATGGAAGGAATAAACTTACAGTGACAAATTCTTTCCCTCTCCAAATCTGGAGGAGTCTTCTATTGTTATATGCTAAATACAATCAAAATTTAGTGTGGTTATCTCCATTCTCTTTCCATTTTTCTTGTCAACCAGCTTTTGCTTTTGTCAACCTTTCTTCCATAGCTTTAGCATCTCCAGTTCAATTGTCATAGAGATGCTCAAGGAAAGCCATGACTATTCTCACAGGTATTTTCTTTGCCAAAGTGGCTTGTTGCAGTATGTATTGATGACAACACAGAGTTGTTTCAGTTTATTCTTCTCTTTTCCAACAGCAGAAGTCATGCTAATGACTTAGTTTATAAGAAGTTTATAAATAAACTTCTTAGTTTATTTCCAAGGAAATATATGTTGCATATTGGAAAAATGCTGGGACTTACAATAGAATTAGGTGGAGGGTGAATAATGACGTGGGATGTACCAAAGGGCAGTTTTGTGGTACTAGCTGGAATTAGTGGGAATGAGGGTAGTAGCTGACTGCTGCGTGTGCGTGTCTTGCATGACAAACCGTACCATTAAAGTATATCTCAAGATTTTTGCTGTTTCTGGGAAATATACTAGGGCATGCTGGGCTCACTATTCATGCACACTGCAACCTAATCGAGAAAACTCCAGTAACAGCTGCTCTTGTGTGTTGTAAACTTTCCTCTGGTAAGTTTTTTTATGGATATAGATATGAGGTGTTCAGTATGCATCCGTCTACTGAAAGTATTACAAATATTATATTTCTGACCTTCAGATTTATAACATCATTATACCATGATTCCTTGCGATATCATTGTCATGGGAATGATATATCTCAAATGTTGAATACACTTGGAAGCAACGTGGGAAATAAACATACTGGCTAAACTTCATTTGCAACAAGAAATTTTGTTGCAAAATGTCTTCTTCATTGTCCAGTATAATTAATTTATATAATGTTGATGTATTTAAGAACATGGCTATTTCATCAGATAATGTAAAAGAGGATCAGCTACTATTCAGGTGGATACTGAGTATCTCAGTTATGGTTTTAGTCAGATTTTCCCTTGCCTTGAATTTCACATACACTGCATTAGTGGGTTTTTCAGGACAATAACCTGAACAGCAGTGGAAGTAGAAGCTTCCTGTTTTCCTTCAGTGGTGAAGGAAAGTTCCCTTTAGTGCTTCCTTCACTTCTCTAGAAATGTTCTCTTTTCTATTACTGGTGAAAGTTAACTTCACATTGAGAAGTGAACCATAAACCATATGAGGTGAGATAGAGAAGAAACTAACACCTAAAAATTTTGTACTCTGGTATAATTTTTTTCATATGCTTGTTTTATGCTTTTGAACACACCTCAAAAGCAACCCTACCTTAGAATTCCATGCCTGTTTTCCAAAGTCGATTGGATTTATGGTGTGAATGAGACTTTGATAATGTTACCTATGTTCCTGATAAATTTAAGTCTATTTTGATTCAAGTAATTTATGAAACGTCAGTGGGAGTTATGTATGCATAACCTTCAGGTCCTCATTTCTTTGTTATTAAAAAGAAATGAAATGAGGAGTTAAATATTAAAAAAAAAAAGTCAACAATAAATGTCAGGCTGATAAACACCTCACCACTGACCTTCAGAACAGTGAGAATTGACTATGATGTGATTATCCTCTGAGGTCAGAAGTTACAAATCAGATGAAGCAGTGATGACTTGAGTCCTCTGCCATCTACACATTCTGCGTGACATCCTATACCTTATTTGCCACGTCTTTTCCACTGTCCAGAGCATGATCTATTATTTCTGTTTGCAATTTTACATCTCTCCATTATTGCCAGACAATTGAATTCTCTGGCAATTCTGACCTCTTGGTCAGTTCTGCCCCAATTCATAACGAAAGCACTTAACGTGCTCTATATGTGATTGGCAAACGTAAATGCAAAGGCTTTGGGAGCATACACTGGCCCTGATACACCTGCATCAGCAAAATGAAATGGAATGGCCCATAGCTCATAACTGATTACAGATTATTTAATGTCATTGTAACATTGCCCTTAACTGTAGTTTGTCTCTCCTCTTTCATGTCGACTTGGGTGGCTGACCTTACTTTAGTTTGACTTACAGGCACAGAAATGGTTTTATCATTTGGAGTTATGACTCCATCGTAGTTTGTGCTGAAGGCATTCTCATCCATGGCCGCTATCACATCACTGAGATGATGTCATCACTGTTGCTTATCCTGCCAAGCTAGCTTTTGGATTTCTACTGACAGTTTGCGAAGTGCTCACAGCAGCTTTGAGGGCCACGGTTTCTGTTAAGGGACAATAACTACCAAATAGTTTTGAGATTATATCTGGAAAGCCACACAATCACTTACTCATTAAACACTTTCTTTCCTTACTGGGGATCTTTCTCACTTTTTTCCCCATAACTTTATCTAGCAAGACTTGATAAGCAAATGCAGGTTCTAGTGAGGTTTAAATTGAAGTATTGGAAGACTTCAGTACTGAAAGTACTTTGCATAGAGAAGGTCAATAGGGGTTCTGCGCTGGATGGACTGAACTCAGAAAGTTCATGATATGCTATAAATAATGTTTTCATTTTCCTTCTCATTCTCACAATAGATGAATTGCACTCAGCTCTCATACCTCTTGCTGTGTCTCTGACAGCACGCAAAACCCTCTGTAAGAGCAAAACAGCAGGGGACCAGGACCAGAAAAAATGTAGTATTTTTCTGGGGTTTTTCTTAGATTAGTCTCCTTCAGATTTCTTATCTATATCCGGGTGTCCTGGTTCGGGGTGGAGCAGACCCAACCTCCTGTTCAGTGAGAGAGGCTCTTGCTTACACTTGTTGCCATGGCAGCCAGGGTCAGCTCACTTGGTTGTTACCTCATGTAGGGTTTGCACTTCTGGGTAGGCGTGGACAGTTCAGGTGACCCAAACTGACCATTAGGGTATTCCATTCCATCTGCCCCGTGCTCAGTATAAAAGCTGAGGGATCAAAGCGGGTCAGGTTGGCTGCTCTTCTTTAGCTCTTCTTTGAGGGTTCTTCTTCAATGAGTCAGTTTTCTGCCTTTGATCTCCATCAGTGAGTTCTGGAATCCAGTTCCCATTGTCACTGAGACCAGTCTGAACTTTCCCAGTGCCTTCTGGTGACATCTTCCTGGGAACTTGGTACAGTTTTGTATATATTTATATATACTCCATCTATTTCATTATTCTCTTTTTACTTTATTATTAATATTTCATTAAAGTTTTTTTCCTAAATTCAAAAATCTCTTTATCTCTCTTCCTTTCCTTGGAGCAAGAGGTGGGGGAGAGCATCTGTTGTCTTGTGACTGGCCAACCTGGCCCAAACCACAACACCCAGGAAACTTGAGAGCACATATACCTGTGTGTTAAGAGGCTCTCTGAGACAAAAGTAGGCTGAAATACCTCAGTCCTGCACAAGTGTGGTTATGAATCTCTGAGAGGGCAAGGAACATCTTAGGAGGCATGTGGTGACCAACTTTGGCTGGCTTTCTGAAAGACTGGCTTCCACCCTACTACTGATAGAAAGCTGGCTGACAAAAAAAAGCCCCCTCTGTTTGACGTGAGGCAGTATAGTCATAAGGATTGTCTTTCTGCTACCCTTTTTTTCTGAGTTTCTGTCAATTTGTCTGCCTTCAGATTACAAACTTCTTATGGGAGTGGGGGGTTGCCCCTCTCTTGAAAGATTAGAAACATCTCAAAAATAAGGTGATTCTGTTGCGGAAAATCTGCTTTCTGTGTTTGCTCGCACCATCTGAAAGACAAAGCCTTTGTGTTTATGGCATTTAATCCTCTAACACAAACATTCTTGTCTGTACTACCTATAATTACAAAGAAAATACTTTTACAATTAGTTTCTACTATTAACTCCAGTCTTAGAAAGTCTTAAAAGTATTTCTGTGGAACTGCATATAGAAGAACTCTAGACTACCATCCTGCAAAAGTAGAGTCTGTTCAAGTACAATCAATCTCAGAAAGTGCAAAGTTGAAATGTAGCATTTCATATGAAATCTCTCAGTGATATTTGATAGCTTCATAACAGTAGAAGGTTTTAGGAGAAAAGTTGACAGGAATAACCCTCCCTGCTTCAGAAGGTAGCCACCTTCTTAAAGGTGTAAAAATTTTACTTAATAGAATAATTTGTTTTGTGGGTATGACTTTGGAAACTTGGAAAGCAAAATCAAGTGATGAGCTTTTTGAATGGAGCTGGCCCCCAACCCTCCATTCGATTCTTGTGCATCCTTTAATGTGCTTGTAGAGAATGGATCTTTAGAGTCTCTCTTATGCTCCCAGAGGAGATTAAAATAGTACTGGGAACTATTTATCAAATATTACATGGGAATGTCAGTATTGAGGCTTAATTTTTGGTCAGGGGATTTTAGTAGGTTTTTGCCTAATTCCCCAGTGGATTGTATCTGTTGGGCTGTTCACACACTTTGTGTGTTCTAATAAATATTCTGAATCTTTTTTTTTACATTCTCTCTCACAAAATATATGACAGAAAATTGTCAAGCTGATTATTCTGTTTAGAGATTTAAATTGTAAATCCATCACAGATCAATTCACTCATTTTTATAAACTGAGTTAGCAAAGATAAAAGCACTATCAGAAAGGATGCCTTTTAGCAAACTGTTTTATCAAAATGACCCCAGAACTATTCAGTTACAGTTCAGAGAGAAGAACTTGAATCAAATGAAGTGCTGTTTATTTCCAGAGAGGTTCTTAATTCTTAATGTGCTTTGCTTAACATTACAGGATCTTCTGGGAAAAGTTAGTGCTTGCCTTTCTTTGAAATTACCAGCTGAGTTCTGAAGACTTTGCAAGACAGTGGAACACTTTGCTGGACTGACAGAGCACAGTGGCGGTGAAATCACATCACCGTTAATGAATGTTTTTCAGTACTTTTTGAGAAGATGAATTGGAGCTGAAAAGAAGTGAAGGGGATTGATGGTAACTATGCATAAACATGATGAGGATATAGTAGAGCAGGGAATGTATACAAGCACAAACTGCATTGTGGAATAAGTTATCACAGTTGATTATAACTGTGAGATAGCCTGTGTGGGTTTGGTCAGCACCAGAGCGAAAATCGGAACAGGATAAGATTTTTTGAATGGTGAAAGGCATGTTATATTCAGCAGCTTTTTATCTAAAACAAATCGTATGAGGAGCGGCTGAGGGAGTTGGGACTGTTTAGTATGAGGAAGAGGAGGCTGAGGGGAGACCTTATCACTCTCTGCAACTACTTGAAAGGACACTGTAGAGAGGTTGGTGCTGGTCTCTTCACACAGGTAATTAGTGACAGAACGAGAGGGAATGGCTTCAAGCTCCAACAGGGTAGGTTTAGATTGAACATCAGGAAAGAATTTTTCACTGAAAGAGTGATAGAGTGATAGGAACAGGCTGCCCAGGGAGGTGGTGGAGTCACCATCCCTGGCTGTGTTTAAGGGCCGTTTAGATGCAGTGTTAAGGGACATGGTGTAGGGGATGACTTTGTAGAGTAGGGTAGTTGGTTGGACTCGATGATCCCAAGGGTCTCTTCCAACCTAGACAATTCTATGATTCTATGATCTAGTGCTGATCTTCTGTAATGTCTAACTAGTAAAGCTTTCTTCTAAAGGAGTTGCACAGTGAAGTTGCAAATCCATTCTGTATGTTATGAAATGAGTATTTTAAAATAGACTGCTTGATTTTAAGAAAGAGTAGTGAACTCAGAGGTGGAAATCTTTCTCACCAAATCAACTCTTTCATACAGCAGAGTGAAGGTGGCAGTGGCTACATACACATACTGGACAGTTTTTTTCACTTCTTCAGGAAAATTTATTGAGTACCATTTTAATTATATTTCATTTCTCTGTGCTACATTTGTTTCTTACAAATACATTTTCAAATAATTCACTTCAGTAACAAATCTCCCATCAACAAGTATTTCTATTCCAGAATGAATCCCAATAAGAGCAAGACACTAGTCTGTGGGTGAACAGGATTGTGGAAGAAGCAAAGACCAGAAAAAAGAATAGAGGAAGTGGGAACACTGGCAGGCGACGGCAAGTGAGCGACGGCAAGTGAGCAAGTCCTGACAAACCATAAGCAATACCTGGAGGCCCGACTGATTGAGGGGAATTCAGCTGTCTGGCAGTTGCGGGTTGCAAGGGCGTGTTGGCTGGGAAAGAAGCTACTTAGTACTATATAAGCTGCGTGTTTGTTGTAATAAACTATTCTGGTTGCACCTCCGACCGGGGTCTGTGCCTTCATATGCTACACTAGTCAGTCAACCCTGATTTAATAAATTATTTTTCCATATATTTTTTCTATATATTTATTCTGAAATTTAACAATGCTCATCCAAAAACTCATTTCAAAGCAAAAGAATGAACAATCATCTGCAGTTGCAAATATCCATTACAAAAGATTTATTCAATGAAACAGTTGCATGAGTTGCAATGCTATAGGCCTAGCTTAACTCTGATGATTTATATGCAGTGCATATATGAGATGCTAGCATTTAATGAAGAAAAATACAAAGCATTATAATGCCATGTTATAACAAACCACCAGAGGGTGTACTTAACAACTACATTGAATCGTTAAGAGTTCAGGTGTAGAGACTGAAAGCAGGAGCTTTAATGCAAGGCAGCTTGATGTAGGTAATTTCTTCAACTCTTGTTGACAATGAAGATCAGTTTCCTAGAAGTCTTCATCAGAGCCTTAGACTGAAAATAATTGTCACCCCATGTATATATAATATCAAATAGTAAATGCCTTACTGAACCAGAACCATTATAATTAGTTTTCAAAAATGGAGTGGCATTTTTTGGTCACTTGGAAATGAGTGCGATAGTTTCTTCACTTATTTGGCTGGATGTTTAATTTATTAAGTGTAAAATTGGGAATATTTACACATAGAAAATTACTGTTTCTATTTCTTTCCCATATTTATGCCCTAAACACAGGTTCTATCTGTAATATTACAATAGATATTTAATGCACTTCTTTTATGATGATATTGTTTACTAAGAGACCATTTATTGTTACTGTTGTAACTGAGATAAGAATCTAGCCCACAGTATACATTCCTGCACGAAACATTTGCAGCTGTCAGATAGTTGGCAGCTCAGTACCTTGTTTTGAGATCTGTGGATTAAAGACAGGCCAGATTATTGACAAGATATAGGATTGTTGTTTTTTTTTTTGCTGACACTTGGTATTGAGGGGGCTTAACATAATACTTGACTGTAGTTTACCCTGGCAAACTCCTTGTGGAAGACAGTAGTAGAGTAATGCCACGTTTTCAAAAGAAAATGTTGTACTTTGCCTTTTATTTGGGAAGTTTCATGTTCTGCTTGAATGCTATTCACAAAATCGGAGTCATAATTACCAAAGTTAGACAGAATCCCTAACATTCCCCTATTTTTCAGCAGTGGAAATACAACAAATACAATGTCAGACCTTTGTAGTGGTGTGCAACAGCCTCTCACTGTACCTTCATAAGCAAAATATTGTGGAAACTCTAGAAAATATTTCCAAAATCTGCTCTTTATTGTAACCAGCATATGAAAAGAAGAAAAGTGTTCAAGTGCTCAGTTTCACCTTCTAATTTGTCTGCAGGGCTAATAATCCCAAAGTGTGTACATCACCTGGTAAATAGAAACTGTATTATGATATGTTAAATTCTGGATTTGATAAAATTCAGGTGAATAGATGTTTGCTGATAGTTCCATTTCAGGAATTAATGTTTGTTCAGTTTGAAATGAGGTCTTAAATGAAGACTTTATTTGAAGATTATATACAGCCATTTATTGCAAGGATTTTCTCTCTGCTTTTGGATTGAATAAACAGTGATTTCTGAGTTAGAGAATTGGGACTAAGTGATATCGAACACAGATATTCCACGTACATTTTTATGCTTCGCAAGTTCAAAGAAGTGTGTCAACAGTACATTGGAAAGGATAAGTTAATCTCCATCAAACCATCTCTGAAAATGGCCAAAACATTGAAATAAATTTGTCTCTTAACAGTGAGCCAAAGACCATTCTTAAGACAATCCTTGCATTTTTTGAAAGAATTCCAAAGACCATCCCTAAGACAACCCTTGCCTTTTTTTTTTNAAGGAGTGTGTTCTTAGTCAGGGACAGTAATTCTCACTCCTTTCTCTGGGGAACTGTTGAAGCATTTGACATTCCTACCCTTTCCCACCAAATCCAGTGATCACAGAAATGTGTGAATATAGCTGAGCTGTTCTTAGTACAGAATCATCCTCATGTAGGAACATCATCCCTTTGTGTTGAAGTAATTGATCCAGATTATTCACTGAACAGTTCTTCTTCCATTTCAGTTTAGTGTTCAAACATGTTCTGGGTAAATATTGCTAGATCTAACACTGGAGTCTGGTTTAAAAAAAAACCCCAACATCTTTTACTTGATTTATTTCCATTTTATGTACAGAATGATTTGGCTTACAAACTTCAATTAAAAAGTATGAGATTAGATCCAGAAGAATTTACATCTAGAACAAATCCTATGAAGAAAGAAATTAAACATATATGGATAGTAGCAACATTTCTGTGACACAGCTAGGGATCTTACAAGTAATCAAACTGGAATTTAAAAGTGTTATATCTTAACAATGTATGGAACATGTTCAGCCATTATGCAAGATATTATGGTATAATATTCATGCCTGGATAGTGTATTAATAAGTAGTTGGATAGAAAGAAAATGTGCCCCAGATTTACGAACCCCCTCAATCTCTGAATCCCTCAGGAAAACAGTTGCTGTCCTGAATCTTTGGCAATATACAAATGCTCTCTCCAGAAAAGTAGGACCAACTCATGTTTTCAACTTTGAGCATTTGACCTACCCGATACAGAAAAAATGTTTTTAACATTCATAGAAGTGAAATGTGCATACATGTGTACACACCAGGATGCAGCTACAAAGCACCTTTTTATTCTGCACCAGTTGCAGAGTAAAGGGCATACTCTCCCCTGGCTCTGACTGAACTCTTGTTTACTTATTCAGACTTCTGAAAATCTTAAATTAATCCCTTACTGAAACACAAGTGGTTTTGCCATCTATTTGAGTTCCAGTTATACTAGCTGAAGCAGAGATAATTCAGAAGTTGGACTTAAACCAGGAATGAAAATAGAAACTACTCAGTGTAGGAATCGTAGTACTCATCTTAGTCTTCTTTTTCATGAAGGCTTCAAATAGAGATGCATAAATTAATAGGTTGCAAGTGACTAGCAGCCATTACAGAGTGTGACCTTTTGCATAACAGAAATTATGATGTATGTAAAGAAATTCTTGTTTTGTATCCTATGACTGTGATTGAACTGAAGCATATAGTTCATAAAAATATCTAGCTTTGATAAAAAGAGTTTCCAGTGTTTGAAAATTTGCCACAATCCAGCTGCACAGAAATTGATGCAGGTGAATGGATTACAACAGCCACATGTTTCTGGCAAGCTTGAATTTATCAAGACAGTGACATATTACACTGTATCGGTCTAAAAACAGACAAGTCTAAGTATATCCCATTATGGCCAGTCTTGATATGACTATTAAAAATCAAGATCATAGTTAAAGAAATAGTTGCAACTTCTTTAAACAATAGCATATGCTTTAAAAAAACCAACCACAAACAACCCCCACACCCACCACTGTTCAGTGCTATTATGAAAATCTAACAAAAGCCAGAGATCCAACATAAAGTATATGGAGCTGGTCGTTCTGAGGTTTGTGTTGCTTATGCCTATTTAGGACTCAGTGTTTACATAACTTAGATAAACGAGTTAATGTCATCAGCAGAATGAGGCAAAATAAAGTGGTGGGGTGATGAACTTACTGGCATTGTATCGAACTAATCATTCTCCAACAGTGCTACTGTTCGGCTAAATTCAGCAGTATTACCTTTGAGATGTTTAATTAACACAGAGCTTCTATGTTGACTTGTCTTTTAATCACCTTTTTGAGAAGGGAGGCATTTCTTTTCAGTGGATTCAAACTAAACAGTTACACCAGCTTCTGCAGAGCCGAGCATTCAGTGCTGCGTTACAGAAAAATCTGGGAAATAAGTTCTGGAAGAAGAAAAAAATGGAAATAGATTAAATGCTTTAAGATTTGTGGATTTTTTTACTTCTCTATTTAAAAATTATATTTTAAAATAAAAGCAGTCCTAAATTTAAAACTAAAGTAAGGAATTAGGAAAACAAGTATGTTTATGTTTCCTTAATTCACATCAAACAAAACACATTCTTCAACTTAAACTGCATGTTGAATTTTTTTGCATAATTGATACAAGGAGTTTCATTTTTGGTTGAATGAAGCCTTTCAATCACACATAGAAACATTTTTGTTTCATTTCAGGGAAAATGTTAACCTTTTCCAATCAAACAAATATTTCTTTCAACAATTGTTCAGCAAATGAATGGAAAACACTTTTTTTTTAAACCTGCCTGCATTCTTACACCATGTGTGCTCCTCTGCATTCATTATAAAGCAATTGCCAACATGAATGCACTGATTTGCCCAAGATCTAAATTTAATACAGTCACTTTAGAGGATGAAGAAAAGGGCTAGAGTTAGATTAAATAGAGAAGAGGTGCAAAAGCTCAGCTGAGAGCTCTGCAGAGGGAAGTTATTGCTTGTATAACCACAAACCCAAGCCAGGTGGCTTCTTCTGAGTCAGGTCTGACTCCAGTCTATCAGACACTGTTACCCCAACCACAGCTGTTACCTCCCCATACCTAACACACTTATACAAACAGGAAAATGTCTTTATTTACACAGGAATTAATTAGCCTTAAACCCATTTGGCAATGTAACTAAACAAGCCCAGCAATCCTGATCCCTGTTACCCTAATGCTGTCGGCATGCCCAGAATTACTAGCCCAAGAGTCCTTTTAGACATAGGCCATGGAATCCTATTGAATTCAGCTCTTAACTCTGCTGAACTCTGAACTCTCAAGATTCAGCCTGTTCATTAGTGATAATTCCTTTTAGCCAAAATCCAAGCACAGGTTTCAGACTCTTGCTTGCTTCAGCGCTAAATCAATTTTCTCATTTCTATACTTAGCCTAAAACACAGGCAAATGAGCTCTACTTTCCCAAAAGCTAATAATTAGCCTAACCTGATTGTTGATATGGATATATTGCATTACCCGTAATAAATGGAGGCTGCTGGCGCAGACTAAATCTAGCCTGGTGGCCTCTTTGATACTGATTGTCTCACCTTCTTATGTGGACCCTATCCCAAATGTAGGTTTTCTTATCTTAGCAACCCTAAGTCCAAGGTCGTTCTTACCACCCTTGTTTATAGCCATTTGGAGCACCTCTTCTGGGTGAGTACAAACCAAACTTTAATATAGATTTCTGAACCTACTTCAACCCTTTTTTATTCCCTCTTTTGTCTTCCAGCTATGGCTGTAACCTTTATCTAAAACATCATCCTATTCTATTAGCGTGCAAAAGCAGTATTTATTATTGAAAATATCATGGCCCAGGAGGTAAAAAGCATATTATGAAAACTAAATTTGGCCTAAGTACAGTCCTAACCTTACCTTATCAGATCCTGGAGAAGCCACTGCTTTGGTCATTCCCCTATATTTAGAGTGGAAATAAAAGCAGTTCCTCACTTCATGGTTTGTATAAAGGTGGGCTGAGGTTTATGTTTCAGGCACAGAGTTAAGACAGTATCTCAAAAGATTGTGAGGTCAATACTTATATCTGGAGGTAACCAGATTGCTGCTTAATAAGTTGCAAAATAGGCTTTCTTAAATGTGTATAACTTAAGCTTGCTGTATTTGAGTTGTAGGACTACACTGCAAAACTTTTGGGTTCTCACAGCTGAAAAAGATTGAAAAGCAGTGATCTAAATGGAAGGTGAATGAGTTTGGAGCTTCTAGTCCCTTACAAAAATTTAAAAAAAAGAAGAGTGCTGAGTATGCCACTTAAATTTACATATGTGCCTGTTTTGAAACGTGAGGAATGGAAGGAGTATCCACAGCACAGTGATAGTCAGCATGAATCAGTGTGAAAAGTGATATATAACTGTTCAGGTGTATCCAGTTTATTTATAATACCAGAGCAATCTTAACAAGGTGGAGCGTTTTTAATGTATCCATTTAAATGGATGCCTGTAGAATGCAGGAAAGAAAGCAACAGGGCAGACCTTCAATCATCATTGCAATGAGAAAATATCCTCAAATTTAACAAGAAGAGAAAACCTGAGCAGTCACTGTTTTAATGTATTGCTAAAATCTTTCTTGCTTGCTCTTGAGATGATTCAGGCAGATGTATAATCTTTTCTAAAAACTCACAAAGCAACTGACTATAATATCATATTAATTAAGGGCCTTCTCAGCTGATACTTCTAACCTCAGATTGCTGTGGCTTTCCTCAGGTTTTGCAAGAGCAAGTGTTCCTTGGTGGGTTACAGAGTCAGGTGCAGCAGTTGACCTTTTTGGCTCAGGAATTTTACAGGGAGGCTGAGCTGTAAATTTTCATGTCAAATGTACAGTGAGTGGTAAGGTGATAACAAACTGTAACTCCATCTGTTATATGTACTACATATTGAAAGGAGTTAATTTTACTAGTATAACGCACCATTATTTTCCTAATCTTTTTTACTCAATGAATCTGCTGAATTGTTGTGCCAAGCAATGTACTGATGTCTTGAGAACATCTTATGAATCCAAACACATATAGTGGGGCTGAGATGACAAGAAGTACTGACAGTTACTTTTTCTTTCCTGCTTAGTCCTTTAAAACAAACGATTCCTGGCCCTCATGTTCACCCTTCTGCGTTGTACTGCCATTTGTTTATACTGGTGTTTCTGCTGCAGCGTGCTTGTGGGTCGCGCAGCTGTGGAGGTAGGATGAGGTGATGCTGTGGTGGTTTGCTATGGAGCGGCAGGGAGCGTGTGCCATGGTTTCATGTCTCACCACAAAGGCTGCGGGGGTTTGTCTTTTCTTGTCTCTTGGTTTTGACCAGTGAGTAGTGAAGAGAATATGTGTAAATGGTTGCTAAAGTTGCCCCAACAATTAATTCATCTAACTGTTAACACTGTAACTTTAATGCTTTGGCAAAATAATTTTGTATGGAACTAAAGAGATAAGAAATTATGTATATGTATATATAGTGTATATGTATACATACATAATTTAGAGTTAAATACAAATGCTCTAAAGGTATTTCTGATACCTTTGAACTTTTATTTGACAATGTCTACCAGAGAATAGCTATTTAGGGTATTTGTTAATGGCCTGTATCACATGGCTTTGATATATGCCTACATCCTTGCCAAGGATTTGCAGAAACTGTTCTCCTGGACAGAGCCATCTTTTTCCACTCACTGCAGCAAAGTGAGGGAGCCAGACTCTTCTCAGTGGCTGCCAGTGAGGGGACGAGGGGCAACGGGCACAAGTTGGAACATGAGAGGTTCCACTCAAATATGAGAAAAAACTTCTTCACAGTGAGGGTGACAGAGCCCTGGAACAGGCTGCCCAGGGAGGTTGTGGAGTCCCCTTCTTTGGAGACTTTCAAGACCCGCCTGGATGCCGTCCTGAGCAACATGCTCTAACACGCTCTAGGCAATCCTGCTTCAGCAGGGGAGTTGGACTAGATGATCTCTATGGTCCCTTCCAACTCTAAAAAAAAATTCAGTGAAAATTCAGTGAAATTTACTCTAATATTCTCTCTCTCAATTATTCCCTCTCATAAACATCTGATCTTAGAGTCTGATTTAGGTCCTTTAACCTCCCTCTATCAGTATTTATTGAGAAATATTTACGTTTCTTTTCATGATGCTGTATGCAACTAGAACAGTTAAGGGCTGTTGCTGAGTTGGTCTGAACCTTTTCTTCCAGCCCTCTAAGCTGAGCATAATCACCCACGGTCAGTCCTGCTGGCCCCACTTGGGTTTTCAACACCTGTACAATGTGCAGGAAAGGATCATTTTAACTCACATAACCAGTATGCCAGTGAAATTAGTAATGAGGAAGTAATCAGGGAACTGTACACTACATATAGTTACTTGTGACAGAGAATTTTCTGGATTTACTGATGTATGAAAATATAAATGGATTTTCCCTCTGCGGGTTGTGCAATATCAAATTGTGTACCTTATTAGATGCTTTCACAGGATAATGGACTGACTGACCGACCAAATTTTCTGCAGATAAAAAACCACAGTGTTAGCAAAATATAATTTTATCAGTGTACTCCATGGCTCAGTGATTATGACACTTACATGCACAACTTAAAATTCTTTAGTCAAATCTGTGCATATAGTTTCTGTATTGTGTCTGATTTTGCTTAAATAAGCTTTTTGTTACTTGGACATCTTGGACTGCTTTCCCATACATTTAAAAGCATGACTACATCTTACATTGTTATTTTAATCTTAGTAGTTGACTACTATTGAGATATCTTCTTCCACGACCTTTTTCTTCTTAACATGATTTTGATACATATTTACTTAGAGCTGTCAGAGCTGTAGTCTATATGTTATTACACCCATGGCTTCCTCATTCTTTGAAAGTTATTGTGCAATTGCTGTGCATTTTATGTTGAAATATCCAGGTGTTCTGTGCGATGAGTCTACACAGCACGTACTGTCTTGCTTTGGTGGGTAAGACTGCAGGAGAGAAAAAGTAGTATTTTCCCTGGTGCTTCCTGTAAGTAAATGAGTGGTCTGCCCTAAATACCCAAATCCACAGGAGATTTTCTCCAAATCCTCCTACTTGATTCATTTGCTTTGGACAGTGAAAGCTGGTATCAGGTCTATGGTGCTTGAATCAAGTTGTAGAAGAGCAACCTGGAATAGCTGGAAATGAGCTGCTTGGGTTTTGAAAACATGGATGTAGTAATATTGTGAAAATAATTGTTCTTGGCTATATGATAACTTTGGCATCTTCTGAGACCTACTCTTCATAACCATTAGCACAGCCTCAGGATTTAGGCCTTTCTTTCCTCTGAGTTGGCCTGATTTTATGTCTTTGTAATTCCACATATTTCAACAGTGTTAAAAATAGCGGCTAAATTTGTCTGTGTATCATGCTTCTATTCATGACATTTTGAATTCTAGTGCACTGTAAACCTCATAATGATCTGCCAACAGCAAAAGAAAACAATTATATTGAATTGTCCCTAATAACATCATGAAGTGCAAAGTGACTGAATTAAAATGTCTTTAAATTATAAACAGCATGTATTTTTAGTAAAATTTAGTAAATTGTTGTAACAGAACAGCATTCACAAATACATTTACCTGCTTTATATCCTTCCTGCTGTCATGCTTCATAATATATGATAATAATTAGTTTAACATAGGAATTTTTCTATTACCTATAGCTAGAAGGGTATAGGAAAGCTTGGTGGAAGAAAGATGTTGAATCTTTCGGACAGAAAGTTCTTCAGTGGGGTGTGGTCTGCTGATCTGTCACTTAACTATTGAATTATCAGCTTCATTCATAGTAAGTTGAGTCTGACTTGTCACATAGCAGAAAATTAGCTTTCATTTCTTAAAACTGAATCCTCTCTGCAGCAATAAACAAGGGAAAGAGGAGTTCATAGTACAAGAACTTCAATAAGATGGAATTATACTGTGTCTTTGAATGGTATAAAAATGTGTGAAATTTGCGATGGAATTCCCTAATTAGCAAGTGTGCATCATAAAATAATGGCACGAGATGTGCATGTGCGATGTAAGGAGTCAGAAAGATAGCTCTGAAGTCTGTCTTCTCAAAAATATCTAGGAACAGTGTGGTTTTCTTATAAGGACTGATCAGCATATGCTCACAGCTAAGGAAGTATGCAGTGCTACTCTGGGACAGGGCTTGTAGGGACTATTGCAGCTTTGGTTTCACTTACTGATACTGAATTTTCTGCAAGACGAAACAAGGGAGCACATTGTGAGATAGCCTGGAAAAGAAATTGCCAGTGGCTTTGAGAAGTAAATTTTCATGTAGTTGAAAAAAAATTAGCTTTCATTGTAGTGAAAGGTAGAGCCATCAAATCCACACTGCAGAATAAAAACTGTTAAAGTATTTTGTGATGCCCCGGGCAGCTGCCAAATTACAGGTGAAGTCAGTATGAAATAGAAAGAATGCTTTTGTGGAAACTGTGTCAAGTGTGGTTTTGGATTTAAAAAAAATCATCTGGATGAAGCAAACTCTTGCTATGAATTAATCATCCAGCTAGGTTACTTCTGCTGTAATTAGTTCTGCATTATTGGATCTCAGAATATCAATAAATCAAAAAGGTGAGAATTTGCCTCATTCCACTCTGCTTTCTAGATTCCTTCAGTTCCAATTTCTAGGACAAAATTGATTTTTCCTTCACCTGTAAAATTCACAACACGTCACTCAGATGAACGTCAGTTTTGTTTTCTCTCTGGAGATAACGCAAAGATAAGTGTGATGCTCATCAGCAATTCTTTCAGCTTCTCTGATGCTGGCTCTGACTTTTTTTCTGCAAGTGTAGAAACAGAATGTGCAGAAGGAGCTCTGCCAGGACTCACCATACTGTTACCATTACCTGTTCCTCAATACCCAGAAAGTGAGATAAGCTTTCTTATCTCAGTGTGATTCACATAAACTTCTGAGAGAACAAAAGGACATACCACATAATATTATTCATAAGTTTTTCTTCACTCTGCAACAATTTTATCTGTGGTATTTACTCTTAGTTACATCTCTCTTTTGTATTACCTTGTCTGGTTATCTCCTGAGCTTGATGATGTGGGAACTGCAAGCCAAAGCAGCTTTCCTGTACTACTGAAAATCAAATCTATAGTTGAAAGCTTTATGTGAAACATGACAATGGCCTTTTCCTGTTTTTTATTATTTCGGCAGAAGTACATCTATCTTCATTAAATGCATCAAGCTTTTATATCTGTAAGCGTAGAAGGCATAAATCTCACACATACTGCTGTTTGTATATTCTGTAATGTGAATAGATCTAGAACTCTCATTTGCAGTGTTACTGCAAGATGCTTGAATTCTACCATCTAGCAACTATCGTAACAACTAATTAAAAGAAGATACATGATCAATTTAGCTGTTATATTAGTATCCTGCTAGAGGAACGGGGGAGGAAATAAGGTTTCTTTATGAGAGAATGAAGGTGGCAGGATAAAAATTCTTATATAACAGCATATTCATTTTTAGTACTATCTTTTTATACAAGAGGTTTGAAATGTTCCACAGGGACGATATTTGGTCATCATTGAGAGAAATAATCTTTTCAACTGCCTAAATATAGGCTATGCAACACCACTTGTTTAGCTCCTCATCTCTGACAGATTGTTTTGTTAATTAACAGGAATGTCTGTCAATGAGATGAATGTGAGAATCTAAATAAGTGGCAGTCAATATCCAGAGACCTTTACCTTTGTAAACAATGTGTAACTGTCAAAGGACCTGCCTGACAACGTGCATTCATGGGATTATGCAGATATGCCGCTGCTTCTTGCTGAGAGGTTCTCAAGGTTCTCATGAGACTTACAGTATAAAGAAAACCATGGATGCACCAGCAAAAAAAAAAAATCAAAGAATAGTCCAATAACAATCACAACAAGGATCAGCAGCCACCATTAGCAGAGGAACCAAAGAGAGCAGTTGTAAGCCTTGTTGCTGAACAGAGAGGCTGAAGGAAGAGTGAAAATGGTAGTTTTCAGGGAATATAGGCATATTGATGTGGGTAGGAAGTCACTCCTGCCAGGATTTGTCACCAATTACTTATCCCCATGCTGTAAGGGGGAACCATAATTAATTATTCAGCACTGTGATATCACTCTTCCCTAGTTTCCTCAGAAAGAGCTTACAAGAACAAACCCTGATAGCTGTGTATACAGTCAGTTAAAGAAGCTGTCAGCCCTTGATATTTCTACATAGGCAGTTTTTGAGAGATGTTGCTAAATTCTTCTTACTCTTCTTGTTCAGGTTTTCATCTCCAATTTGGGGGGTGGGGGAAGAAAAAGATAATAAGCAGCTATTCTGACCACATACATCAGAAATGTTGCACCTTTGATGATGGCAGCTACAAGATTTCATGTCCTCTCTAAGCCTGCTTTATCTTGTATGTCAAATACTGTGGTACAGCCAAGTAAGTACATTCAAAGCTGTGAGAAGAAGTAGTTTTTCAACATTTTTGGTCATCTGGGTATTTTATGGAGTTTTTTATCTTTGATGTGAATAACTCAAGCATGTATACTTCAAAGCTGCCCCCTGAAAATGTTCTAGTAGTTCAAAGAATATTAACACCAAAGTGGATGAGGGAGAACAGCTTTTTAAATGTATCTGAGCATTTCTAGGATATACTTATCAACATTTCTTTATCTTTCATAATAGTGCATTTATTCTAAACACCAGAATCAAAAGTAACAGCATGATGTTCTGTTTATTTTGTAAGCTAGCCAGATTGGTTTACTGTGCTCATTTTGTAAGAAAATATATCTTAGTATATGGGAAAAAAATGTGGACTAAAGAAATAGATCCATGCAACGTATGTTCAGAAAAGGTTTGCTGATGCAGGTAGCAGTGCCCAGGAATCCCAGGTACTGACCTCTTTTGTCTAAAGGAATTGTAAGATCATAGAATCATAGAATGGTTACAGTTGGAAGGGACCTTAAAGATCATCCAGTTCCAACCCCCCTGCCCTGGGCAGGGACACCTCCCACCAGACCAGGTTGCTCAAAACCCCGTTCAACCTGGCCTTGAACCCCTCCAGGGATGGAGCAGCCACAGCTGCTCTGGGCAACCTGTTCCAGCGTCTACCACCCTCACAGGAAAGAATTTCTTTCTAGTATCTAATCTAAATCTCCCCTCTTCCAATTTAAAACTGCTATCCCTCATCCTATCACTACACTCCCTGATAAAGAGTCCCTCCCCATCTCTCCTGTAGCCCCTTCAGGTATTGGAAGGCCATTATAAGGTCTCCCTGGAGCTTTCCCTCCAGGGATGTGAACTACTCTGAACTCCAGGAGACTGTACTGAGATTGAAAATTTTGTACAAGTTTCTGTGGTTTTAGGCAACTAGTCATATGTGGTGGAGTGTAAGGTGTATTATAAATGGTGTTATGACTGAGATTATGGTTTACTTTTCCTTTGACATAAGACACATGCTTTTTCTCTGCTGTATTTGCTCTCTCCGCAATGCATATTCCACTTCTGTGTTACTTCCAAAAATATGATTATGTAATGTTATAGGAGAGTCGGTTATTCGCTCATCTGGATAGGGAATCCTGTTAATTTTAGAAGGTGCGTTTAATAAAATTTCATCATTCGCAGAGACCTTTACATGTTGTTATACTGTGTTTATTAGATGGAGAAAATCTCTTCGCATTAGATTCAAAGCCAGAAATTGAGCCGGGAGCCTAGGTTGCTTAGATATTTTGAAAATCCCACTGTGCCTCTACAGTTTTTTGGCACCTAAATACCCTTGAAAATCTGGCTCAAAAGTTATTACAGTAACAGGAATGAATATAATAATTTATGTTTTTCATGCCAGAAAGATTTTACCGGCACTAAGCATCTTGATGTTACACTGGGGGAAATTATATTTATATGTTTGAGAGCACTGAATTAATTATGAAATAAAATAAGACTTTGTTTAACATATGTAAAGAATCTATTCTCAAATATATTATTCCATGTAGGGCTTGAGATAAAATAAAGTGTTTTACTAAGCCTAGGAAGGCTCTAAACAGGGAGATGGCCAGTGTTCAATGGTTGATTAGTAGTCTGGAAAACATATATGGAGCAACCAAAACAGATTGCTCAGCCTTCATGCCAGCCATGAACCATGCTCAGCCTTCTCTTAAAAAACCTATCCCTTTTAAATCAAATTAATTACACAGAAGTAGAAAGCATACAGGCTATTCTACAATATACTGTACTGCTATACTGTTGTTTAGTTGTGTTCTAGGACATGTTCCTATTGTTAGTTAGGAACTAATATTTTATGCTTTTTTAATAAATAGAAAATGAATGTGCCCTGCAATTTGGAAAAGTAATATTTGGAAAATATTTGAAAGCAGAAATTGATGGAATGGGCCATTAAACCAGCTGAAGACCTGGTTGATGTTTTGAGATAATTTTGCTATGAACAACATTATTCGGATAAAGTCTTTATAGGTAATGGCTGTTTTAAGGAATTAAAACACATTTGCACCTGACTGGAGGAGTTCTGCGTAAAAAATCCCAGCTGGTAGAAAGCAAGTGATGTTTCTGCTTGTGTAGCACCTGTTTTTGATTTCAGAGAGGAAACAGAAGAAAATTACTTCAATGGGTGGTGACGTTAAATACAGCTGCTGCCTGGCAGAAAGCATCTTATCTCCTTTTTACCCAAGTGAAAACACTTCTGCCTTGCACCATGGATAGAACCAGAGCTTCAGCTGTATTCTCCCAGAGGAAGAGACAGAAAGGGATGCATTCCCCAAACCTTTCCTGCACTTATGAAATAAAGTTCAGTAACCTTGTCATTTTTATTATGCAGAGGAAGATGGGAATGACCAGAAGGACCTTTTTGATGGAGCTGGCAAGAAGAAAAGGTTTCAGAGTAGAGACTGAGCTAAGGTAGGGAAGTGTTTTTATGTGTAGAAATGTCATGTAGTAATGCTGCTTGAAGAATTCTGATTTCATAAATGCAGTCATACAAGTGACTGTGGGTTTTGCTGGTGTATTTGTTGGTCTTCCCACTGTAAAGATGCTTCAGGAGTTCAGTGGGCAGTCCTGAATGAGTTCATTTCTAGTGTCTTCTGGGCAGAGAGCAGGCAGAACACAAACATTAGCAAAAATTCTAATTTTTAACCTCTAAAATTTGTGGTTCTCATCTATCTTAGGTCTGTTAATTTTAATGTGTCTGTATTTTTCAGTGTGCTGCTTCTTGCATGGAAAATAAAAGATGTAAGGTGTGAACTTGCACATGTTTTTCATAGGGTATGTTTCTGTGCATTTGTATTGTCCCACTGGAATAGATGAATCATGTCTTTAGGTGATGTAAATCAACCATTGTTTATTTCCCCCTTGAAATCAGGTTAAGATTAATATAAACTGAAATGAAAAAAAGTTAAATATACAGGAATGGAAAATGTGATGGGTTGAGGGGGGCATTTCTCTAGAACATTTCTGGTATTCTAGTATTTAATCTTCCCTGATGTGAAGTTATTGGCTTACACATTGGTACAATATGGAAGAACACTGGAGAAAAAAGCCTAGGAATAAAATACCACAAATTTGGCATTTCAGGGTGAAAATATACTCCAGCTACAGACTTGTCTGGTGGTGTTTCAATAAGCAAACTCATTTTAAACTTCCTCCAAACAGAACTTTTCATAAGCTCTAGTTATATCATTATACAGTTTTCTGAAAGCTACATAATTATGTTGGTTCTCTGACAAGCTGGAAGAATACCAAGTATTTATCATTTCTCTGTATCTGTATGCAGATAGTATACAACTGGGTCCAGGACGATAGGGATATAAAAGGCATATAAAAGCTCATTTCCACAGATTTTTCAGTCCTATCAACTTTGAAAGCCTGAGGAAGAAGGGAGGATGAAATAATTTGTAAAGCAAGATTCAAGCAGGTATTGAACAGAAGTAGGCAATTATCATCTGATACAAAAATAATGGAATTGTCAGGGGAAAAAAGTGAACTGGGCTGTTCTGAATCCTACATTAATAATCCATTGAGGACTGAGTAGAGGCTTTATCTGGGCTGCTTTGACACACAGGTATTTATTGCCAATATTTTAGACTTTCTGTAAGTTGTATGCAAGACAGGTGTTACATTTCATTTCAGCTTAGCTGCTATTGGATAAAACAGAACTATTTAACTGTTGATTTTTGTTTTTGAAAATACCACAGGAAAAGCCGTATTTATTATGTTCTGTGCCAAGAAAAAAGCACAGCTGTACAGGTACCAGAGGCAACTGGTGTACAGCAGCTAGACTGCTGCTGCAAACATAGTGATGGCAAAGTTCCCAGATCTGCAGCTTGGTACAGATACATTACAATGAATATTTTATAAAAGGTGAAATAAACCACAGGAAGCAGAAGCTCTATGTCTTTAACTGAATTTTTTTTTTGGTCGAGTAAAGATGTGACAGTTTAATTAAAGTAGAACTTAGCAGGCTTAAGTAATAATAATATCAATAGTATTTTATGGGGATTCACCTAACCTAGATTTGTAATCTTACAGGTTAAAATAAATCGGAATTTTTAAAGGTGGCTTTTTTTCCCCTCCAATGGACTCTGCTCTACAAGATGCACAATATGGAGAGGAAAAGTTGTGCCATCCCATGACAGTTTTCATGTTTCTGAAGTATAGTATGTTCAATACATTTCTTATAATTCCAAAATGTAGTACATTTAATGCATTGGAGAGTTATGTGATACAGTTTTCTATGACATGACTCCAGTATTTGTCATTGTGATTTGGCATTAAATCAGTGATTATTGGTATGAATCGGGGTCACAGGGATAGACCAAGGGGTTTTGTTGGCCTCCTAGTAAGTAGTTTGTTTTGAAAGGTTGTGCAGTCTGCCTTTAACAGTTAGCACCCATCATCTTTAAAGTCAATACCAACCAGCTCACTCTGCCAGTGGTGCCCTGACTGCTTGGACGGGTTGATGGCCTAGCTTCTCCAGGTGTTACAGAAGGGCTGCAAAGCAATTGGTCAGGTCCATTAGAAATTTACTGTATATGCACAAGGCTGTCATCAGCATGGGCTAGCAGGAGGCAACAGAGGCTTGCAAGTGGAGCCAGCTGCCATCAGGACAAATTATATTCCAAGTCTAGGCTTATTTAACTAAAAACTGAGTCAAACAATGACACTGTCCGTCTGTGTCTTTTCCCCAGTTTGGGACTCTCTTGACAGGTATCAGTTAATTTTGGCATATATTTCAGAGATGCTAAGGTTCTATCAGTTTCATGAAAAGGAAGGGTTTTCTCCTTTATCTGTTATTGTCTTTGTGGGTAACAGCACCCTCCTGGGATATGTATGGAGGGGGAACTCTAGAAATCACTCAGAATTTCCTCCCAAGTTAGTAGTTTTCTACTTGCTGAGGAACATCAGCAGGCCAGGTAGAAATTTACACATCATTTTAAGTACGTGTATAATTTTTTTCTTTAAACATAACTTTGTCCTTGATCACTCTTTTCCTGTGGAAGGTGCAGAACTGTGTCTTTTTAATCGTGAACTATCATGGGATTCTTTCCAATTTCATTTTAGTACATCAAATTTAGTGTAATAAACTTTGTGCTACTGTATTTTCAAGAAATGTGTGCCATATAATCATATCATGAACAATAACTCAATTTGTAAATTTTATATTCGCTAAACTAAGATATCAGTTTTATAAGAGTCTGGCCTCTTAGTAGCAAGGCAGTCGTCTTTAGATGGAGTGTGTAATTTGTAATATTTAAGTCGTGAACATTTGGCGATGCTGTACGTAAAGAGTATAACGTAAGTGCTGAAAAGTTAAATTTAGAAAAAGATATTACTAACTGTAAAGATTTAAAGAATTATTGTTATCAGAATTTTTTATACTGTAAAGCTTTCATTCATTGATCAGAAAAAATTGGGAAGGGGCTGTCAGGTGTCAAAAAGCAGCCTTTTCATTATGGTACTGCTCGTGAAAGCCAAATATTCTCAAAGTTGCAAAAAAAGGTGTAATAGGAAGGCAAATGATGCTGAAAGACAATGCTGCACTTCCAGGAGCTGTCAGGCTAAAGTCTCTCCTCAAAGCAGATTCAGTGACTGGAATAGATATTCATACTGCAATATGAAAACACTTCCCACATCCTAACATACAATATATACTACACGTTTCAGGAAGTGCATGGTAAGTAAATATGGAAATAGTGGCTCTGCATCTGTGTATGATTGGGTTCAGGAAAAAAGAAAACTTTTTGTGTACTTCTTGACAGTGACTCTGTCACTCATATTGTGGCTGAGAACAACTCTTATCTGGAGGTGCTGGACTGGCTGAGAGGACAGACTGTGGGTGACAGCTCCAGGTTTGAACTACTGGATATCTCCTGGTTCACAGCCTGCATGGAAGCGGGAAGACCAGTTGATTCAGAAATGAAGTATCGTCTCAAGGTAAGAGATTCTTCAGTGCGAATACAGTGATTGATTTTTGATATTTTTTTTTTACCTAAAGACACATATACTTGTGTTGTGATATATTTTTTTAATTTAAAAACCTGTTTCCCTAAAGTTTACATGAGTAATTCGCACAGCTTTAACAGATTAAAAAGACCTTCCATATCTTCTGTATCAGTGTCTGGCGCTATTAAAGGGGAAATAGCCATCAGTGAAGCACTTGCTGTTGTTGTGGTGCTTGTGGTATTTCAACAAATAATTCAACATCATGGTAAATGTCCTGCTGAGAGCAGTATGTTTTAATGGGTTCCTGATAGAATACTTTGCCTCTTCAAAACAATACAAAAATACTAAAACCTTTGCTGTTTGGAAATGATCAGCTAGCTGCTGGACCTTTGTAGGACCTGTGAAATAAAAGCTGCAGCATTCTGTGGACATGCAATTACAAACTTGCCACCATCAAGTAAAACTGTGCTAAGAAAAAAATGTTTTATTTTACTGTATTATCTCTCAGTGGGATCTATAAGTCAGAGGATATTATGAATGGCAGGCTGATTATTCGGTGAATGATGTTTGATCTTGAAGCAACGGATGATGACCAATTTTCCTCTGATCTAAATCTGATGAAATTACGTGCTACTTTCTCAAATTGGAGTGCAGTGTGAAGTGGTGGTATGCAACGTCCCCGGTACAGAGTGTAGATGAAGAGGGTGTAGTAGGGATACTCAGGCGTGCTATGCCCAAGGTGACAACACCCAGTGTGCTGCGGGGTGTGAAACAGACACAGTGCTGCTGCGGGGCAAACCCGGGCCTGCATGCGCGCAGGCCTCGTGGGGATGGATTTAAGCTCCACTGGTGAAGAAATAAATTCATACATCAAGAGAATTACAAGGCTGATCTAAAGCTCTCTGAGGGGAGGGATTCCTGGTGATTCCTGAGAGTCTGGATTAGGCTCCGAGTGAACTGTGAGCCACCTGCAAAATGATAACTGGGTAACCCGTAAACCTTGGGACAATGGCAGGATCCGCAGCCTGTACCTTCCTGTGAGGCAGATGATACCTGAATATTTAACAGCAACATTGGACTGTTTACTGCTTCGTCATCCTGGTGTTCAGGTTATGAAGGATCATTCATAAATACCACCCTTCCCCAAGAAAAACTGTGGCTCCTGATTGTTTTTTTTCAGTCATCTTTCATTGCCAGAAACTGTTTTCCAGGATTTTACATAGAAGAATTACTGTTTAATAACATTTTGGGGCAGGGGGGAAGGAGTGAATACACCAGATGGAGCTATCGCTCTCACACTCAGCATAATTCCATGACAGAATATATGTTTGTATTTGCAGTCCTTCCAATGAAGTATTTTTGCAGTATATTTATAATATTTTCAGTGAAACTGCTGGAGGGAGAATAGACCTAAGAAATTAATGGAAAATTGGAAAAAAATAGATAAGCTTGTAACTGCTGCATTAAGTAATCTCACAGGCAAACAGGTCATAAAAATATTAATTAATATAAAGGGGAATGTAAAGAAGTTCTCTAAACAAGAAATAAATCCAAAACGTGAGCAAAATCTTGTCCTCTTTGCTGAGAGTTTCACATCAGGATTAAAAGTAAACCAAATTACCCATTATGTACATTCTTAATTTCAACAGTGCATGAGCACCTAGAGATTCAGATATCTCAGAAAATGTCTTAATGTCTCTTCATAGATTTTTTTTTTTTTATTTTCAAAGCAAGAAATGCCTTTGTCTTTCTCCAAGATGTATCCAACGATGCTGAAGCTTACTTTTTTTTTTTTTTTTTTTAAAAATCAATGAGAAGGCCACTGCAAATCGAACTGTCTTAGTTTTCTTTTTTTATATAATAGTCCTCTTGGAATATTGCTTGAGCAGAAACTTCTGAAAAAGGTAGCAGCACTGTCAGGAGATCATTATTATACTTTGAGACTGTCCCTGCAAGTAAGAGCTTCCATTTTTATTCAAACATAAAGATATCATGCTTATAAATGTAGAGTGTAAAAAGCAAGCCAGTCAGCTGTACTGTTAACTTTAAAGCTTATAGTTAAGACCAGACTTTATTGTACAGTGGCTCTAAAGTAATAAAGATTTTTGTGATGCAAACAAGGAAGGAGAAAGAATCCTAGTAATTCAGCAAATTTAAAAATAATTTTATTGTTGCAGTGTCACCATGATTTTTTAAATTTTTTTTCTGCCTTGAGAAATGAGGAAGGATTGACCTGAAGATTAATTTTCTTTTAAAGTACTATACTGACTTGTACATAATGTAATTTAATTGGATTTCAATGAAGACAAATTTGGTCCATTATGTCAGTCTTGTAAAATACGAAATGAAAGTGAATCAACAAACCTTGAAAGGCTTTGAGGAATGAAGGCTTTGAGGAATGGATTGCAGTGGGGGCATGTTTTGGGTGAATTCTCATCTACTTGGTAAAATTCCCATTAATATCAATAGCAGTAAGATTTCATTTTCATATCTTATAGTGGCCTATTTGGAAGGCTGTTCTTCATTCAAGACATTTGCTTTAATGCATTACTAAAAAGAAATGTCCTTCTCCATGCAAAAGGGGAATAAAGTCAGAGTTCCTAACCATTAGCTAACATATTAATTACAATTGTCACTAAAGTACATCTTTCAGTGGTTGCGAATGATCTGAGAGATACATTGGTGTTAGTGATTGGTGTTAGTGATTTATAGAGTATAAAATGTTGGGTGACCAGATCTAGGATGATCTGAATTCTTATTGATTCATTTGGTAACAGTTGACTTCTATAGTTAATAGCCATCATTTCATTTAATAGGCTACGGAAGTTTGGTAGCTAAACATCCGCTTTAAAGGGAAATCAAAATACTTTTCTGGTAAAGAAATACCTTTGTCCGGAAACACTTCCCACCACAAGCAGATGGGTATTCTGGACAACAGCAGGACACGGACATTAATATGGATGCAAGGGAATCCCCACATGCTAGAAAATAGTGCTGTTTCCTGGGTAATGGAAAAGAAAGGAGGGGAAGCTGTCAGAGAGATAAAAAGAAAGGAGGAGAACCGAAAGTGCGTTGTCATCCTCAGCAGCCTTAGGAACTGTGCTGTGGCTGCAGCTCATCTGCCTCTTCCTCAGTCAGAACCCAAAAGTCGTTAGTTGGTTATTTTTTTAGAAAGGAAAAGAGATCTATTTCCTTGAACGAAGGATTTCCCTCCACATTAGGAAAAGGAAGTACTGCATCTTTTGATGCCTTGCCATATCATGTAACAGGCAACTCCTCTTAACATTTTCTGGAGGGTCTCACTGTTACCTCGTGAAAGAGAGAGGCTCTAATGGAAGAAATCCTTCATACTGACAGTTAGAGTCTCCCAGAATATAAACCGAAACTTATAAACTGGCTGCCTTCTCTTCATAAAATGCTGCATATCAGCAGAACTTACTATTTGATCAATGCTGTCTGGACTTTACAAAGCTGCTAGCTGTCGAATAATGTGGCCTGACACAATCTCTAGTGTCTGTGCACCTTATTTGCTGCTGCTCTGTTTTCTCTCTGTTATTTCCTTATGTAATTATAGTTCTTTGTTTGTGTATTTAAAAAAAAATATTTTGACAAAGAGCAAAGTAGTCCCCTGCAACATTAATTCTGCAACTAAGTCTCTCTGTTGCACAAACTGATGCTAGTGGTACAAGCTGATTTTCCCACTTATGCCATGTGGAAGATGTCACTGTGAAGGAGTGACCGTGACATTCATTGTTACTGCAGCCTGGACGTGGGGTACAAACTCTGACTAATTCTAGCAATTAAGTAGCCTACACATTTGGATATTTTCCAGTGGTTGCCCCTGTGCAGTGTGCAATAATAGAGAGGAGTTACCTGCAAAAAAAAGGAATTTCAGTCCTCACATTTATTTCATATCTGTTGTTGTTTCTTCCCAGTGCTACAAATTATTTTGAGGTAGTGTGAGTTTCCAGATTTGCTTGTTCTACACTGCAGTTGCTACTGGATGAAACGTTAGGTTTGTCCCATAATCTGTACTAATGATTTTATCCCATCTGGTCTTCCCACCAAAAAAGCAGTATCAATCCTTTTCCTATGTTCTACTGATGGTAGGACATCAGCTCTGTAGTTCTCATGCAGGCATCATAATATTCCACAAAAATCAAGCTATAGTAATTACTGTTTACTAGACATTTTTGCTGTTGATTTCTGGCTGAAGTTTATTCTCTTGTTATATATAATCAAGTTATATAATCCTGTTAATTAAAAGCATAACTATTACTGATTAAGAAAAATGCTCAAATACCTTTACTAAGGCAGGAACAGGATGTTTATGTGCCAATCTATCACCCTTTTAAACACATAGACTTCTTGCATTAATTTTTCTCTCATCCACAGTGCCAGGTAATGCTACATGTAGGGTTCTTGTGCTTTGTGTATCTATGTCCTAATGAAGACAATAGCTTGTTATATATTTAGTAACATTCTGTTTGTTCACTGTCTTTGCAGCTGGCACTATCACTTCAAGCAGTATATTATCTGTAAACAATCGTAGTTTATATGATTTAAAATAAATTTTAAAGTATAATTCATGAATGTGTGCAAAAGTGGATGAGTTGTCCTACTGATCCTGGCTGAAACCCTTTTCAGTTATTCCCAAGAGTGGTCTTACACATAAAATAGCTTCCTTCATTTCAGTGTATACTATGAAAGCTGCCATCTAGTTCACTGCTCTTTCAGCTGTGCAAGCAAATGCCTTTTTTTCTGTGTGTGTGAATACTGTTATTGAACTACTCTATCAAATACAAAGGCAATTTAGCATGAAATTATATGTGCACGGGGTGTGTGAAGGCACATACACGTATTTATAGGCTTGCCTAGCACAGATGCTAGCTTTATGTCTGCGTGTCTTTGGAAACAGGGGAGAAAGGGCTTATCATTCCGTTATTGAGGTGAAAATTTCCTCCATGTATCTTTGTGATGTTTTTTGTTGCTGCTGTTGAATGATTTCATTGTGGCTTTTGAATAGTGCAATGTGTTTTTGACAGATCTGCCAAATGTTTTCAGACAAAATGACAAATAGCAAAGAATACACAGAAATACTGAGAACACTGGGTGCTTCCAAAGTAGTTCAGATGGACACTTTTAATGAAAGCAAAGAAATTAAAGGATTGGGTATATAAAGCAGCAGAAAAGCTGGTGCTAGATTGCCTTTTTCCTGTTGCTCAGTGGTCAGGACACTTGCATTTTGAAGACTCATGTGAGGGACTCTTGCCAATGGGGGCATGACTCTGTGCATCCTGCCTTTCAGGAAAATTCCCTTCCCACCCAACAGGCTTGGGTTGCCCACAGACTTTTTTTGTTGATCTTTGTTGATTTTGCATGGAGCAAAACTAGGTGAAAAGCAAATGAGCACGTAGATAACCTGGTGCTTGGGAAACTCCCATTTAAGATTTGGCACCTGGCTCCTTTTTTTCACTCCGCTGAACACCTAGCAATGGTGTCTGAATTGGATCAGCATGTACAGAAGTGGCTGAGTGAGAAACCACATCAGAAGGTGAACACTGGCTGTCCAGGTGATAGACTGCAGAGAGAGCCAGGACCACTGGTAATGGGTGGCAGCTATGAGAACCGCTGCGTGAGATGTGAACAGGTGAATGGTCTGCTCAGCCCAGTGGTAGAGCTGAGAGACGAAGTCAAAAGGTTGAGGTGTACTAGGGAGGAAAGCAGCCATGGTGTAGTAACCCCTGTATCCAGCCCAGGTCAGGCTGAAGGCAGAAGCCTAAATGAAAAGAGTGAATGGAGGCAGCTTCATGATCGGGGCAGCAGATGAACTCCCCCCTTGCCCTGTCTGGTACCTCTGAAGACCAGATATGAGGTTCTGGTTGAGGAAGGCCAGTCGAGTGAGGAAGTAGATGATGGGCACTGTACACTACAGATGTCTCCTCAGTCAAAAAAGCATACACCCCAGATCACCACCACACCCAGAAGGAGAAAAAAAAGGGTTATAATTGTTGGTGGCTCCTTCCTGAGGGGGACAGAGTGCCCAATATGCTGAGTGGATGCTCCTCATAGAGAAGTCTGCTGTCTTCCTGGAGCCTGGGTTAGGGACATCACCAGGAAACTTCCTGGCTTAGTATGGTCCTCAGATTATTATCCATTATTGATTTACCGTATAGGTGGGGAGGAAGCTGTGACTCACAGTTCAAAAGCAATAAAAAGACTTCAGGGAGTTGGGAGGGTTGATGAGGGAATCTGGGGCACAGGTTATTTTTTTTTTCCTCACTCCTTCCAGCTGCAGGCAATGACGCTGGGAGGAACAGATGCATCCAGTCGATTAATGGCTCCATGGCTGGTGTCACTGCCATAACTTTGGTTTTTTTGACAATGGATTGGCCTATACAGCACCATGCTTGCTGACATCAAATGGGAGACACCTCTCAAAGGGGGAAGAGGGTTCTTGCCCAAGAGATTGCAGGATTGATAGACAGTGCTTTAAACTAGATGTGAAGGAGGAGGAGGGTAATAATATCAGGCTTGTCTGCGATGAGCTGTAGGGTATCTCATCAGGGTTAGAGGGACAGGGTGCTAGTAAGGGCCTTCAGCCTGTTGCCCTGAGGCAAGCTGGTGACTGCACTGCAGACAAAGTCTTATGGAGATGAACCAGCAGCTCCTGAGGTAGTTGAAGTCAATAGAGAAATACCTGTGAGACACTTCAAGGGGTGTTCTGTGAAGAAGGTGACACAGCCAACAGCCCAGCTGAAGTGCCCCTACACAAATGCGCACAGCATGGGCAACAAACAGGAGGAGTTGGAAGCTACCATGCTTCTGGAAAGCTATGATATAGTGGCCATCACTGAAACCTGGTGGGATGAATCCTATGACTGGAGTGTGGCTATTGAGGGCTACAAGCTGTTCAGAAGGGCCAGACGAGGAAGGAGGGGTGGAGGTGTTGCCCTCTATGTTAAGTAATGGATAGAGAGTGAGAAGTCCCCAAAGCCCTCCCTGGGGTCACATGAAGAGAGAGTTGAGAGCTTGTGGGTGAGGATTAAGGGGCAGGCCAATATGAGGGACGCTGTTGTGGGTATTTATTACAGGCCACCTGATCAGGATGGGAAAGTTGACGAGGCCTTTCACAGTTGGCTCAAGGTTGCCTCACAATCACAGGCTTGGCTCCATGGGGACTTCAATCACCCTGATATCTGCTGGGAAGGCTACACAGTGTACAGTCCAGGAGGTTCCTCCAGTGCATTGATGGTAACTTCTTGACACAAGTCGTAGAGGAGCCAACAAGGAGAGGAGTAGTACTGGACCTAGTACTGACAAAC
>VXAK01025072.1:0-15149 GCA_013399435.1 Arenaria interpres
GAAACAAACAAACAAAACCAAACATTATGACTGTTCAAAGACAATAGTCTAAATACTACCAAATATTTCGCTTCAAAACAAAAATTTTCATTAAATAAAAATATCAATTCCTGTTTTACATCCTTCAAAGCCACATGTGGAAGATGTAGTCAAATTTTTCAAGAACATGAATGCTTTGTCCAGTAAGAGGTGGACTTTCTCCCACAGCCTTCTTTGAGGTTTGAAATCTTTATGGTGTGGGATACTGCTTAAAAATGTAGTTCACATCTGGCTTCTGAAGTTTTTAAGCACATGAGGAAAGACAGAATATCCTAGCAAAAGTCAGGATTAATTAAGAGAGGAATGCAGCCATGTGGAAAATCTTATTACCACACATGATATAAAAGCATAGTTGAGGACTTGACAAAATGGAGTAATAATTTTATGTTTATTCACCTACAGATGCAAGGGTATGCGCGAATATTGCAAACTGATTCAATGTACTACAATACTGTCGGTACGAGTTATTCACACTCCTTCTCACTGATTTGTCAGAAGGCTTCTTCCTTGACAAAGAAATGTGCTATTTTTTTTTTTAAACAGAGTCCATTTCAGCCACCTTTATGTTTTTGTCAGCAAAAGGGGTAATTACTGTCAACTACTCTGATATGTTTTTTCCATAAGTACCTCATAATCTGTTTTCATGGGGTGTCTTAACATCACAAATACACAATATATTTTGGACAACCAAAGAGTAAGAAAGCACAGTTGGTTCTCTGTAAAGCCCTATTACATATCTATGATGTTACATAAACAATTGATAAAAGGCAGATACCACTAACAAATGGTGTTGATAAATATCTCTATGCATTTCAAATAACTGAATTTATGAAGAAGATCTCTATGTTCCACAAATTCTAGGATTATTTTCCCTGATAATTATCTGTCTTTCCCAAGAGAATCAAAAATGTATCTCCATTTTAGAAAAATATCGGATGGCATAGCAGAACAGTACAATGAATTTAGAAATTAATATTCGGTTTTTAATTGTAATTCATCACACCTTACATATCTTGCCTTCATTAATGAAAAACAAACCAAACCAAAACAAACAAACAAACAAAAAAGAAACAAAACCAAAAAAAGAAACCCAAACCAGGAGCCAAAAAACAATAACAACAAAAAACCTTCCAGGAGGGATACTTCTAGACTTGCAGGTAGCAAATATTAAATTTTATTTGAATGAAGAAGAAAAATCTCAACAACAACAACAACAAAAGTCACTTCTCAAGCAATTTTTTCCATATATGTAACTGAAATTGTGAAACATTTCTGAATATATTGTGAGAGATTAAAAACTAATTATAACCTTCTAAAATCTCAGGCTTGTAATTCTGTTTTCTGCCTGCAAAATGTACTAATATACTGCACTGAACTCTCTTACTACTACTGTAGCAGAGTCATATTTTGCATGCAAGTGTAATTATTTATTTACAACATTTCAGTCACTTTGTCAACAGTGAACTTTACAGCTTGGAAGACAGCAAAAGAAACAAATAAATGGAAATATTTAGAGGACATAATCTTCTTTGTTTACATCATATATCTCATACTGACTTGTATCTTATTGTGCTGCTAGTATGACAAAGCCCAAAATCTTTTCTTACTTGAAAGTGGACATTAAATGTGTCAGCCATAAATCAGGTGAAACACTGAAAAAAATTCTTTCTTGTTTGTATGTTTGAATAAAAGAACTGTACAATGTAACTCTGTTGTGGACAGCTTGTTGGTTTTTTGGTTTGGTTTTGGTTTGTTTTTTTCTGGCCTTGGTACTTTAAGAACATTGTTTCAGAGCAATGAAATAGTAAAATAGATAAACAGATTTTATTCTCTGGCATCTTCAGAGAGGTTTATTTAAAAATAGATATACACTATGAGTATATGGATACCGTTTTAAGAAGACTCGAGACACATTTAGGCCTCCATGTAACCATCAGTCTTACAGCCCCAAGTACTAAAAACTGGACATTTTTATCTTTTTAAGGTGATTTTACTTTCATTGTTTCCACATTGACTTTCTTGGACTACAGCATTTATTCTGTGTGGATGACTCTGCAAAATACTACAGTTTAAAATACATGCAAACCATAGATAAACAGATACAATAGATGCCATCTAAAATAAGCATCACCCATAAGAAATTGTCAGACAGGGAAATTGTCTGGAAACTAATATCATAAATATCCACACAATTTTTATCACAAAGCCATTGAGATCTTGCACTTATCATCCATGGGATTCCAACATCTGGAATAAAGCCAGTGGAAAAACCAACAGACCCAGAAATCATTGGTATATTTTCCACTACTGTAGGCATTAGCTAGCAGTGACTTTGCTCCAGTTCCGTGGTGTGCATTGTGCCAGGGCTTCTTTGCTCTATTTATTAAGCTGGCGACATGGGCAATGTTAACTCTGGTATTGAAATTCTGTTTGCAGTCAAAATTGGTTGTTCTGGTCAGAAAAGCCAGGCTGAGAAAGTGGCAGCATACTGATCATCTCTCAATAATTTTCCATCCAAACTTCCTCAGGGAATGTGAGGAAGGAAGGGGACCTTTCCTCATACAGCCAGTCAACGGTCAAACCTGAAACCCAAGCTTTCCTTCAGTTTAGTCTTATCATCTCTTTTTACCCTGGGGATCTGGCGGGTCCCATATGCTGAGGTAACTAAGAAACAGTCACAATGGAAACCTGTCTGTGGTAGGGAGAGGGGATGCTCAAAAGAACAAGGGCACCAGGGTCCTGGCAGCAAAACTTTTCATGTTGCAGTCCTGCTTCCATATCCTGTTACACTGTATGCAACTACGGATAGAGCTAAAGCATTGCTCAGGATCCACGCAAGCTGTCCTAGGCAGGAGAAGTAGGGGTTTTTTTAGATTTGTAGAAAAAATGTAAATAAGATTTTTAGATGTCATCTAGCCCATTCCCTGGCCAAAATTTAGGGTCCACTGAGAGGACTCAACAAGTGGAGCTGATGTCAGCAGTACTGAGCTGCAGTCAGTTCAGCATGTCAGCATCTGCTCTGACATGAAGAGCTGAGACATAATGGTCTAATCACCAAAGAAAAAAACACCTCCAAAACCAACCCAAAACAAAAAAACCCAACATCAACCCCAAGAAACCACCCCAAAATATTCCTGCTGTTCCTGTTTTACTCCATCTTGAGAAGTTCAGTCCCTCGTGTACTGGTAAAACTCACTGTCACCACAGTTCATTGTTAGTTACATCTATACTAACAAATTAAATCTGGCTAAGGCACAGTCTGAAGTATAAGCGTGAGAACATGTCTCCTACCCAGAGGTTAGCTTGCTTTTGGGTATGGCTGTGGCTTCTGCCAAAGAACCCTGCACCTGAACCCTGTTCAAGAGATAGCACAAGCCAGAGACGCTTCCCAATGTCCAAACGGTAGGCCCTGTGGAAAGAGGAGAGTTTAGTTGCACAGACATAAACTGTGCTGTGCCAGGGTCACAGAACAGGATGCGGCCAGTTTGTTGGGTTATTTTGCTTGGTTGTTGTTTTTGTTTTTAATATTAGTACAGTTATAGTCACTAGGAAAATGAACCACAAACCTAATTTCCCTTCAACTTTTCTCATCTTTCGTGGCTGGGATCAATCATTCTTTGTTTTGGCTCAGATTTCCATACTCCTGTTGCAGAAGCAGGGATGCATCCTTGTCCATCTGCAAACACATATTTCCAGCATCACAGAATTCAGCAGTCATGGATTTTTCAGTACTCAAACCAGATGAAAAGGAGATTCACAGCAGGACCTGATGTTGGGTCCATATTTTTGGAATTCTATCCCAATAACTGAATCTTGGCACTCTCCTATTTGCTACCCAGCAAGCATTTACTGCTTCACCCTGTCTTCATGGCATTTTGTTAAAAAAGGTTATGTTGCATTCATACCCAAAATACTTTAGTGTACTCTGAAATCTGTCAAATCAGTCATGTTTTGACATCCACAGCATTTCACAAACAACCCAGGGCGTCTTCGCTGCACAAATTACATGCCAAAAAGGCACAGTATAGTCACCATAATGTGAACATAATAGCACTGCCAAGGTTACCTGTGACAACTGGATGCAAGTATGGGGAGGTGCTTATATCTTTTTCAGGAGAAAAGAAGATTATGTGTTATGATAAGGAGATTGTGCATTACGTACACCTATGCAATAACTACATTTTTAAACCATTACAAACCATCTTTACTCTGTTCCAAACAGTTCCCTGTCATGCTTGAAAAATTCCTTAAGTCTGCCAAAGACCCTCTGAATACTTCATAATGTTGACTTACTTAATAATCACATAAGCCACCCCAACATCAGAATACAATTATATAACATTCCTATGGCAACTACTGCAACTGCTTACGTGGAAAATTAATATTAAGAGGCTAACGTATTTTTAGCTATCTTCTAATGCAATCTTGCTGCTGGAAATCTCAGAGGAATGGTACCACTGAGAGATGTTACAGCTCCTTGTGGCACATCAAGGGCTGCTTTCTGAAACTGAGGACTGCTATGTTAAGTGGTCGCTAGGAGCCTAATTAACATTTTCACTTAGTACTATTCTCCTAATCTGAGAGCCAAATCAGATTTGTATTCCAAGGCATTGTTTCTAAAACAATAAATCAAACTGATATATTCCTTGGCCATCTTCCAATGAGCTCCTAAATGCTAGTTGCTTCCAAAAGGTAGAAATCAGCAACACCCTCAATGCAGAAAAAAAATAATAAGGCATAAACTGTGATCTGGAAGTATATTGTCTCTACCTATCTTTCTTGCTGTCTTACCTACTTTTTTTACCCATTCTCTCTCACTGTCAGAGCCATTCTCAAATGTCCTGAAGCACTGCTGAAGAATGAGAAACAGATCCCTTGTTATCTTAAAAATAATCTTAAAAATTACTATTTTTTAGTGATTTCAAGACTTTAATTCTAACGCAAAACCCTATAACAGCAACCAGCTAGATTCTCTAGGTGCTGAATTGACAGTATTATGCCAATGTGCACCAACTGACATCTAGTGCATTACATTTTGCAAACTGTGGGTGCAAAGTTTGGGTGTGTGTTAACCCTGATGTTGAGTAGGCAAATATATATTCCATATAACAAACTGTTGTCTGCCTGTATTTTTTTTTTATTACTTAATAGCTAGACAGGTCAGAAACTCAAGCATCTACTCTATCATTTAGGAACAGCTTTTGAATTTGCTACACTCCCTAGAGGATTTTGGGTCTTCTAAACTAATCAAGGATTTATAAGACATAAATAGTATATTATGTCTGTGATAGATGAATTTTTCTCCTCACTAATGATCCTCTGGCCAGTCTAAGAACTGAAGAATGTTGTTGGATGAAAAATAGATATTGTAATACATTGCCTGAAGGGAGTTATAACAGAGAGAAATTTGAGGGAGGACCTTTTCCACAGATGGTCATACAACTGTAAAATAGACTTGTGTTTAGATACTGTGATTGTGGAAGCTTATTTGTTTTGAATATTATTTGGATTTTAATGAACACTAAAAACATTTTATGTTCAATAATTTTGTTCATTGCACAAAATTCCACATTGCACAGAACATCTAAGGAAAAGATGAAGACCCTAAATTAATATAAAAAAGCTCCATTGGCACGGATGAAGTTGCAGTGGTTTTATATCAACTGAGAAGCTATCACAAAAATGAGATGTGGCTAATGGTTGTGAAGTGCATTTCTTTTTGTAAATTGTGAAAGACAAAAATGTAATATTTTTAGAAGCAATATTGTAAGAGGCAACTTATGCATACATGATATTAATGGAATAAGACATTAAGCTCTGAATGATTGCTTTTCCCTCTTTGCGTACCAATGCATTATTTTATATTGAACTGATATCTTGGGTATCTGTTCTTTCGCCTTCTGTACTTATGTAAGATGTTTTATCCTTTTTCTCTTTTACACATTTTGTTTGTTTGCTTTGATATTTTTAAGGTCTGGGAATAGGTTTTGTTTGTCAGGATGAGTCATGCCCACCCTCTGTCTCTCATCCATACAACCACACAAGCAGAACTGAATTGTCCTTTAAGTCTTCAGAGGAGGAAGACATTCTCTTGGTAGCATGTAATTTATGTCATCTAATAGAGCTCTTATCATAGGTGTACAGTGAACAAGAGCTACTTTTGACTCCTTTACAGGTGGGTTTGGCTTTGATTTCTTTTCTTATCAATCCCAATGAACATAATCTTTACTAGTTTCGCACTTCTTTTATGATCTGTGGGCTAACGCAAAAGCTATTGGGTTCCTTACTGTTTAGTAAAATACATACTTGTTTATTCTTACATAATTTTTCCCTGTTTCTCAGATTGAGATGTTAATATTCACTGCATGACCATGCATTGCTTTACAGATAGTGTGTTATACATGTCCATTGAGAATTTTATATTTCATGATTTTTGTAATAATANCTCTGTATTTCCCTTGAACTGAAATGTATGCATGATTGCTATCAGTTATCATAACAGTAATACCTCTTGCACTTAGGACAGTGGTACTTTTGCTTCCTTGACTCATGCACATGCATGTGATGCACATATGTAACAAACAGGAAAACGGCAATTCCTAAAGACAATATGTTGGAAACTCATCTTGTTTTATAAATATGTGTAGCTATCTTAATCAGCATTTTTACTTTTTTTTTTTTTTAATATATATTTATAGATAAAACCTCATGTTAAAACTGTAGCTATTGACTAGAATTAGAAAGCAGGTTTCTTTGGATATTTAAATCAACGTAACCATGGTAAGCATAACTTACTATGTTTTTTTCATTGCAGTCCTGGTCACAATATGTAAGATAACATTTTTGTTGCACTTTCAACTCCCACACTTCACTCATTTTTGATTTTTAAATTGGATTAGAATCTCTTGAGTGGAAGCAATTATCCTGATTCCTTAAACCCTCTGTCAAAGAAAAAAGGTCTCTGAAACAGAGTGGAAGGAATTATCTTCAGGTTTATCTGTCCTTTGCTGTGAAATCTGTCAGTGATTTCTCAGAGAGGATGTGAAAATAGGAGGAGATGAGGAGAGAAAAAAAAATGTCAGAAAAAATACATACATTGCTGTTTGTATTTTACGTTTTTAACTTAATGGTGAATTAAGACCAAAATAAGGCAAAAAGTATAATTCTTCTAAATTTGGATAATTTGCAATCTTTTAGTTCTTTCAGTTGATCTGCACTGCTCTTTGTGAGGTAGACTCACAACGACACTGTCCTCAGCTAGTATAAGTCACAACAGCCCCATAGTGAATGTCTGAAGTTTGTTAACAATTGTATTTTTGAACCTTCAGAGTCACAGGCACATACTGAAATCACAGACATACATGGAAATGTAGCTTCCAGCTTTCTTATCATCTCCAGATTTGTCCACTGATTCTAACTGAACTTGAGACTGAGCTTGCATGAATTGCATATGGAAGGATCAAGAGAGAAAGATGTAGAAGGGAAAGTAAATCCATAATGCATATGCATCAATTCAATGCACAGAATTGATCTGATGAATACTTTATAAACCTAATTTATAAGTGTGCTCTGACTCCCTCAGTGTGCATTGTTCAAATTCAAAGTTTGTACATCCTTTATGGCATACTCAGATTATATCAACACTTCAGAGTGTTTTGTCTCATTCCCAGCAATGGAATGTTCCTCTTGTACACATTTTGCAGAGTGAAATGACCCCTGATGCTAAGATACACAAAGAGGATATTGCTGTGAACTTCCAAAGTGTTTTGGCTTATTTCCTTCAATTCTTCTCATTGCTTAAAAATCTAATAAATAAGAGACTTTTTGTCAGCTTAGTTATAAAGTTGCTGTTAATCGCTTGATGAAAAAGTTGCAGATCTCATGCACAGCTAATGTAGGCAAAGAGAGAGTGGCTCAGTTACAAGGCCTACATTAGTGGATGTATTATAATATATACTTCTGCTGCCTTCTTGAATCATTGTTCCTGCAATGTAAAAAGAAGGCTGGAGATGAATTGCTTTCTCTAAGAAGCGATGGGGAGAACACTGGTCTTTATGGAAGAGTGATACTTCCAGAAGCGTAACTTAAAAATATCTCCCTTAGGAATCGCATCTTGTAACCTCAGGAAGCCGTACCTCGTCATCCACACATTACCCCAAGAAAAAAGCCGAAGTACTGCCTGGAAACTTATAGGTACAAAAGCTTGAGCAGGCAGGAGATTCTTAAGTGGATCAGTTGCATTCATTTTCATGTCAAAAAATTTAACTACATATTGAGAACGATTCTTGTCTCCTCAAGCAATGGTTAGCTGATTCCTAACTACTGTCTTTACAAGTGCACAAAATGTACAAAGCTAAGGATGCAAAATATTGTGGGCCAGTCTATGGAGTTGCACATTTGTCCAATGCCTGACTTTAGCTCCAGAGGTAGCGAAGGGAAAAAGGTTCATGAAAACTAAGAAACTATCATGAAAGGTAAGTAATGTTTATACAAAAGCATGTATCCTGATTTGTCTCATTAATGAGATGTTCTACCAGCAAGAACTACCAACAAAAGTAATTTCTTTTATGCATTGAAGAATATATTTCCCAGATCTTTTCCAAATCATATATACTCTTATAATTTATTTTAGATTTACATTTTTTTACTTCTCTAAGCTTGGGCATATTGAAAAATTAATTTCATTTAGCTTTCAAGTCAAATTACTTTTTAAAGTTTTCATGCCTTAGTTAAGCTTTTGCTGTAAATTCTGAAAGGAGATTTTTATCTTAAGAAAACTTCAAACCCCGGGTTATCTTTTTTACATTATTAAAAAAGTTTCACAGCAGGATTATTTTTTTTTCCTCTTACAAAGTCTAAATCTTCAACCAAATTTGGCCATATATTCTTTTTTCTAAGGAAACATTGAAAAATTAAATATTTAAAGGGCAGGATACTATAACTCAAGCTCATATAATGACAATAAAATATATTTGATTTTAAATCTGCATTGTGTCTTTTGTAAAGTACCTGTATCAATGTCCAGACAAAAAATAATCAAAATTTAGAATGCTAACTTTGGGAGTAAGACTGGGAACATTTTTCAGCAAGGACTAAAATTCTCCTAAAGCCCATTTTCATAGATTATAAGGCAAAGTAAAATTATTATGATCTTCAGATCTGAATTACTCCTTGACAGACAATGAACTATTTCCCTGAATTAGGTCTTTCATAAATTAAGCATAAATCTAAAAAAAAAAAAAAAGACAAAAAAAACCCAACAACAAAAAAAAATCCAAACCCAAACCCGAAAAAGTTCCCAGTTCTAATTTCAACATTTTGAGAAATAGTGAATTCAATACATCAATTGACAAGTTGTCCTAGCAACAACATCATACTCCAAACATGCTTACTTTCTAATCTAAATTTATCTAGCTTCAAATTTAAGACTTCTGGCTGACAAACCCCCTGCTAAACTGAAGAGCTTCTCAAAGATTCCTTTTTCACAATTGTGGCACCAGTACTGAACCCAGGGGCCACTCTGCTCCTGCTTGAGATTTCTCCAGGCATGGGCACAAGGCTGGCTTCAGCCTTTCTGCTTAGAGTGGCTCTGCATGTTGTGCAAGGCAGGGCTGACAAGGCAGGTCTTCGAGCATGAGTGCCCTTCTGGACAGGGGGAGCCAGCATGGCTAGTGCCTTCCAGCCTGGGAGCCAAGGATGCCTCTGCTGGAAAAAGGGGTGCAAGGAGGGGTTAGATGGTGTGTTCCCGGTTCTGGCTTGAAAATTAATGTGTTGCTGGGTCCCAGACTGCAGATATTGTCCATTTGTGTGATAAAAACTCTTCTGGGAAGACCACCTGTCTGAATCCAGATGCTGGAGGGATCCACATTTCACATGTATACAGATATATTCTCAGTAGCCAACCTCCACCCTGCTCGGGCAGACAGGGGCACAGGGTAAGTCCCTTGGTGCTGCCTGTGTTTGCGCAAGGGCTCTGTGTGTCTGTCTGTGTTACTGTGCGGCTGGCAATTTACTGAACAGCAAACATCCTGAACAATTTATATGGTGCATACGTGTGCTCTGTGGGCATGTGAATGCTGGGAGCATGCAATCAGCATCACTGTTGGTTGGTCCTGGGGGCATGGAGTTGCAGCTGCCACCCCCCACTGCAAGATTGGCAACTCCTACCCAGTATGTCTGCTGCTGCACCAGAGACTTATTTCATGCAGACCCATCCAGTGTGATTCTGAGTATTTTCAGAGTAGCAGCTTACCAGGACAAAGTTCTTCATCCTGTGGGAATGGGCTGCATTCTTAAATTCTTTGCTGAGAGGCACTGTTAGTAACCTGTGAAGATTTTTCCTGGTCAGTATACAGTCATTCTTCTGCCTCCACCTGTTTGTTCCCTCCTCCTGTAATTTGTGCATCATTTGAAGACTGTATCAGTAATTATTTCCCCCAAGACATTCATAACCTCGTTAAATAGCTCAGAGCCAAAAGCTGATCCCTGTGAATCACCCACCGTAGTCAGTTAACGAGTCCTGCTTATAATTACACTGAGCCGTTATTTAGATAACTTTTAACAGACTTTATGTATAGCATGTAGACTTAGAAACCCAAGAATACTACAGCAACAGTGCCTTTACAAGTCAAATTTGTATACGTCAGAAAAGACCTCCAATTACTTTGACAAGATCTGTTTTCCAGAAATCTGTGTTGATTTGCATTAATTAAATTACTCTATTTCAATTCTTTATAAACTGAGTCCCACATTAGATGTTTCTCTTTTTTTTTTTTATTCTCAGACTGATTTTATGATGACAAACTTATAAATAAATAGGTTATTCTATTTATTCCTTTTGAAATATTGGCACAACATTCATTTTTCTTCCAGATGATTCCTGAATGTCCTCCATGTCTCAATACTTTTGAAAATCAACCTTGACAGTGTAGAGAACTCCTCTGACACTTCTGTTATAATTCTTTGATGCAAATTACATAGGCACATTGATGGTACATCCAAGTGAGAGGGAGAAAGAGCTTAACATCCTTCAGAGTAACTTTTGTAATGGAAATTTTTTTATTATCGACTATGATGGGACTATATATTATCCGGATGTTTCTCAAAAGACAACAGAAACACTAGAGGAAACCTTTTACTTTGTCCAATGATAACGTTGTGGATTCGTTATATTTTATTATATTCCATTTATTCCAATACAAAGAAGCCATACCCCAAACAGAAAATCAGCCACTCTTTGCTGATTTGCTACCCTGGAAGCTTTGGGTCCATGACTTAGGACAGTACATTGACACATCTGTGCCACGACAGGCATGGATGGGAGCATTCCCAGGAGGCCTCCTGAAGCTCCACAGTCATATTAGTCCACAGCCAACACATAGCAGGGAAAGGCACAGAAACATTAATTTCACTAAGCAGCTGAAGGCTTGCAATTACATTCAGTTCACTTCACTATTTCTTGGTTTTCACACTGTGGTTGGTCACACGTGCACTGCAGAAAACTGCAAAAGAAGCTGAATCAACAACCTAAATAAAATCCACTCAGCGGATGTCTTAACCCTTCTCCACCCGCCTTAGACCTGAAGCATGCATTACTCCTATCCACAGTGTGGAAACACAGCTCAACTGCATTGCTTCCACTTACCCTGGCGTTACATAGGGAAAGAGATATTTTTTCCCGCCTCAGTCTTTAATACTTTTTGTTAATCTGAGATGCTAACTTCTTATTGTGTTGATCAGAGGAAGTACACATAATAATCCCAGGTGATTAAGCTCCATATTTGAAGGGATAAAAAAGAAAGAGGGATAAAGAAAAAAGACATAAAAGAGCTGTCTCTTCTTTTTGTAAAGAGAATGGAAGCTAGGGATTTATGTGTATTGTAGGTTTAGGAGACATTCTTTGTTTGCTATTACAGGTTTTACTTTATTTTATATTAGGTTTTAGTCTTAATCAGAAGTTTGTCTTTGCAGAATTTACAGCTATAATTAAAAAATGAAATGATTTGGAATATGGGTAACATACAGCATCTGGTAAATTTGACATCTTCCTTGCAATGGTCATTAATTTGTGCTGTTAGAGTTACAATATTCCTGACAGCAATGGTCTTTTAAAAAACTAATTACAAACTGTTTGCTTAAAATATTACATAATAATACTAAAGAAAATTTCCTGGTAAAAAATCCTAATATTTTCTCAATATTTCAAATCCCTGTTTGCATTCTGGCTTACAAGCTTTTAACTTTTATGATGTAGAATTATATTTTTTGCGTGTGTTTTATGATTAATTGCATCTTCAAAGCTCATGTCTGCTGATTGTTTACATCTGTAATCAGCTGTGCAATCAGACAACTAAAGGAGTTGAGTAACTCAACTATTTTATATAGACTTCCAAAAAAACCTGCAAGTACAAGAGGGGAAAAGTATCGTGCTATCATTACTAAACTATAACCAAAGAGTTCACAGCTATGATTTGGACTTTAGAAAGGGGTATAACTCCATAATGGTGACAGTTCTTAGTTCAAACATTTGGATACACAGACAGTTCTGCTCTTCTGGTACAAGAAGCCGTGTGCACTGAAGGTGGCTACTGATTCCTAAGGGCATTCAGCAAGGTCTGAATTGCCATCTGGCTGCTCTACAGTGATCAGTTGATCACTGATTGTATGCACATTTTGCTCATAGTTGTTGGTATCTTTTTCCTGTCTTTCCCTTTGGAGAACATGACTAATGGCAGCTATTTTATCAAGTTGAAGCATTTCTAGCAGACAATAGTCTAGTTATTCACCCTGACTGCACATAGGAAATGTGGCCCACGCAGTGGGTTGGCTTTGTATTTCCAGGAGTCCCAGTGTTTTAGTTTTAGTTTTAATCTTCAACAGCAAAAGGGATTTATGTTCTGACCACTAGGGATAACTGTGCCAGCATGCTGGGCTGCAAACTGAGAAATCTGGGGATAAGATTCACTGTAAATCAAAGATCTAGGTAGTATTTCCCCAAAAGATCCCTCAATGAGGTGCCAAATTTTATCTTTTGACAAATAATCTCAGGGTGTTTTTCATTTAATTAGTAGAAGGCACTTCTTCTCTTTTCACATTTGAAATGGCTTGCATTTTCCCTAGGTACCCTTTAGGTCAGAATCTGATATCAAAGACAAGATCTCTCTCTAATGCATAAGTGCAAACAACTGCGTTTACTTGGAATTCTTGGAATCTTCAGTTTTGAATGGATTGTCTGAAGTTTTATCAGACATTTCTTTGGAAATTTTGCTTACAAAGAGATGAGTTATTGAATAAAACAGATAAGAATAAATTTTTGCTTTTAATACAGGTAAAAACCTCAAATATTAAAAAAATAAGAATTATTTGGCAAGAATATTTGAAAGGTTTTTTAATTATCAAGGCAGATAGGATATTTATCCAGATGAACATCCATATATTTGAAGAGAGCATTTATTGTAACACTTTTGACATAAACCTAACAGAACCAAGAATGATACCTCAACTGTAGAACCCAGAAGGGAAGATGGCATTTAATCACTAGCATTAGAGTGACATATATGTTGATGAATTTTTACCTTCAAAGACGAGCCATAGTGTTCAATCACGTCAAAAGTATTGATCCACTGTTAGGAATTTAAAACATATTTTAATCCTTGCATTTAACTTTTAGCATATGCTAAACCCAAATGTTTATATGTGTCAAGGGTAGGGGAAGAAGAATGTAACAGAGGAGAAAGGGAGATGGGCTAAAGGAAATGACCTGCATATACTTGTGTAATGTACAGCCCATTTAACAGAGGATTTTATCAGTTGCAATTACGTGTACCTCTCATGAGAGGTATTTTTCTTTCGTTCTAGCCATCACAGTCAAACAAGAAATGCGTGTTGCACCCTTTCAGTCTTATGACTACCACTGAACCAGGTAGGAAGATGGTATCATGATTTGTCATAGATCATCATAGTCTGCTGTACTGTTTTTAAATTTTCTATAGAATTGTATGAGCAATTCTATAATTCATGTTTATTTACATCAATTAAAAGTTGATGAAGTTTGCCTAGCATAATGGCACAAAGTGGATTAGACATTCAGCTATGGAAAAAATTCAGTGCAAAGCAGTGTTGGAAGTCCTCCCGTAAAACCCAACCCTCCAGGAGTCAGAGGTTTGTCTAGTTTCTAATGTTCACTTCCCCGTAACTAAGGCTTAGAAACAGCATGTCTGAGAAAATACATTTTATTGGCATTTTGCTGAAATGACGACTTTGTTCGGCAGTTACTTAGCTCTTACTAAAAAAAACCAAACCAAACCAAAACAAAATACAAAAAAACCCACCCCAACAAAAGCAAACCACCAAATCCAGACAAACAAAAACCTCCAAGCCCAAACCAAACAAAAAAACACCAACTAATAAGACATCTTAATAACCCACAAGGCCAACACTGTGGTAGTAACTTCAGATGGCTTCAGATGGAAGGGTGTAAACAGGACATTTTGTAAATTATTGAACTAAGAATGCAGGGAGTTGTGCAAAAAATCACAGGCAGACTAGAGCAAATAACTATGATAGCTCCCGATGGATAGTCCCAGTTACCTTTGCAAGAGGATATCTCAGCTACTCAGTATGTAATCATTCACAGATATACTCTCCCAAATCTGCAATCTTTGGTGTAGTCATTATAGCAATTAAAAGCTGATACAATACACATCCAGATTACCTAAAATATAGCTAGACTGGGTACTGATACTACCATAGAAGCACAGAGGTAGATGAAACTGTGAATCTTAGATCAAAATTGAGGTAAATATTAATGCTGCTCTGAAAATAAATAAATAAGTAAGTAAGTAAATAAATAAATAAATATTAATGCTCTGAAAAGAAGGCTGCTTCGTGTTAGGTGCTGTTATTTACTAAACATCAGACAAGGAAGTCTACACCTGGTTCAGTGTCACTGGAAAGGGGAATGTAAGCCTCCCTCTGGGGTGCTCATACTAAGTGTTTAGTCCTTTAAGCAGTCTCTCTCTTTAGGGCAGAATTTATAGTGATAAGGGTTTACTTCCATTTGCAGGGAAGACTGGTAATCTAAGTAAATGTCTGTTATGGTTTGAGAAAAC
>VXAK01025073.1:0-28247 GCA_013399435.1 Arenaria interpres
AAAGGAAAATTATTTTTTCCCCCAAAAAATCTTGTATTTGGGGAGGGGGGGGTTTGCGTCTTCGCTTGCTCGGCTGGAGCGGGGAAGAGAGAGAAAGTTACTTCTTGGCTTCTTTCCCCCCCCCCTCTCCTCTTTACTCGACGAGCCGCCCCGCTCGCCCGCTTTGCCGGCGCAGAGCTGCGCCTTTACCCTCCGCCGGTGCGGTCGCGGCCGCGCACAGGAGCGGAACCTCCGCCCGTCGGCGGGAGGGGACCTGCACGGTTCCCTGCGGACGGGGCGCGCCGCGCCGCTCACCCCGGCTCTCCTGGAAGATCGGCTCCGGCGAGTTTCCAGCTGAACTTGGTGATCAGATGTATTTTTTTTTATTTAAAAAAAAAAAAAAGTGAATCAGGAAATTCTTATCAGGCTGACAACATTTTTAGACTATGCAGTGCGTGGGTGAAGTGGGACTAATATTGACTTGGCCCTAATGTAGTCATCTGAGAATACATTTTTTGGTTGTTGCTGCATTCCATAAGGTTTTATCATTATTATCCATGAAGATTGTTTTCTCCGTACATGGGAAGTGACCCCTAATATCAACTTGCCTGGGAGACACAAATACGGGCTAAAACATTAAAATTCCTATCGCGTGTTATTGGGTTTTTTTATTTATTGTTGGGAGAGAGAGCGCGTTTGCAGCAAAGATACCCCAGCAAACTTTTCCAGGTTGCTCGTGGTGTTCACTGTAAATGTGGGCTCTGGAAAACTTGTGAGTTTTGTCTGTTGCAGTGCGTCTCCGTTATTATTTCTTCTCCACTCTAGGTCACAGCTTGCAGAAGCTTCCATCTATTCAGTAATTTTAGTTATGAACTTTGAATATCTGGAGCTCCAGTTGTTAGACTGTGTGATTTGGAGGGAAAATAAATAAACAATCTTGAAAAACTTGACTCTTTGATTAAGAAATCTAGAAGGAGAAAACTGCAATTGAAACTTTGAACTTTTGGGTATTTAACTGTGTAGGTGATTGACTGTATTTCTCTTCTAGATCTGGAGTGTAGAACACATAGTACGTGAAAATCTATTAAATGAGCGTTAGCAGCTGTGTGTAACTGCTCTAGCGCAGTTACTTTTTGTTTTTAAACAGAATCCTGAAGTTTCTCCATCGGCTGAAAGCAGCACCATATATGAAGTGTCCCAGAAGCACCCTAATGAACACCAAAATTTCTTGAAATTTTGATTTAAATAAACTGAATTACTGCGTGTTATGATATTTAAAAAAAGTGAAGATAGATAAGGCAAGAAACATTGATAGCTCTGTTGAGCCGATACAGCTTATGAGTTGTGGCCAGCACAATATATACCGTTACCACCAAAAACCATCTTAAACCTTGCTGTCCTACATCTTACGGACAATTTGGTTTAGTTAATCCTGCTTGCACCGATTTTCCTGAAATATTTGAGCTGGAGGGTCTTCACAACCTAGTCAAATGTCAGACTGGAAAACCAAGCTGTTGTTGCTGAACCTGGAATGCTGCACCCTCTCATTCTAGCAGCTGTGAACTTTAGAGCATTTTATGCATTTTCTCTGAATCCAGTGCTTTTTAATTTTATTTTTTTTTTTTTAAAAAGCGATCATAGAATGAACTCCATGCATCTGTAGTTGTAGTGCAAAGATTTATTGTTCAGGGTAACGTATGACATTTTGCAAGTCTCTGTTTCTTCAGAATTGTCCTGTCAGGGACATTTAATCAACTGGTAAAGAGCATAAAGAAGAAGGATGAAGAATCTGTTGCCAGGGTGGTTTTTTTTGTTTCTTCTTACACATGTGTTCAACATGTAAAACGCTCCTGTGCTCTCCATGAGGATGATGACCATTTTAAAAAATGTTCTTTGCCTGAATTAAAGCTGTGGTTTAAAAATAACAGTGAGGGAAGATGAATTAGTGGGATATCTTAAAAATAAAGCTTTACATCAAAGCTGATGAAGTGGAGCTCACTCTTAAAATATCCGCAGACTCCATTGAAGGATTTATCAGTGTCATTTTACTACTCTGTATTTTGGTACCCAGTAAAATGGTTTGTTCCCTGAGAGAGAAAGCTCCTCTGTGCTGTGTTTCTGTTGGCTTTCCTTTCCTTCTCAGTGCAACGAGATGTAGGTGCATTATCCTAACTAAAACTTGTGCATCTTCATAGGGTATTTATAATAAATCTGTCACAAATATGTAATTGGTTATGCCAGTTTTCGGTATCAGTTCTGTATTCTTTAAAGAGCCAAGAAAGTTCCTTAGCTGTGGAGCTGCTGTCGCAGATGTATAGGCTCAAGTTCTAGGCCACAGTGTGTCTTTGGAGATGTAACCTCATTGTGTTTCTATAGGTCCTGTGCTGCATATGTGGGTCAGGAGAAGTGTCTCCAGCAAGCGGCGGGCATTGAGTCTCTGCTCTGCTGTGAAAGGGGTTTGAATGGATGTCTCCTTTTTTATTTATTTTTTTTTAATAATAACATAACAGATCTTTGATTGCTTTTAAATGATAGACTAGCATGAGCCTGGGTTGTGCAGGTGTGACTTTCTTTTTTTTTTTTTAGGGGATGGTCCATTGTTATTTTATTTAAAGTCACCCCTCTCTAAAGTTATTCCCATATTTCTGCATCCCTAGTTTCCATTCCCTTAAAATCAGTGCAGAACTGATTTTGGCCTTGCGCAGCAATGCAGAATTTCTGGAAGCTTAGCTTTCAGCAATCTGTAGCCAAGAAAGGACTTGCTGGCGAATTAAGTTAGATAGGATTTTTTTCAAAAGCGCTTAATGGACTGAAGCCTGAATTCCTACTGAATATTAATGGCAGTGGAGGCTTAGCACCTTAGATCTTTGAGATTGCTGAAGTCCGGGGTGTTTGCTGGAAGGAAGTAAGTGGAGTATGGATATATACGTGCTCACACAGTGCCAGAAGGAACTGATCAAAACGGGGTGGGGCCCTAATTCTACAGATAAATCGGGGTTTCCATATTCCTTTGCCAAAAGGCAGAGCGTTGCAATAAGAACACGTTTCTGTGCGTGGTAAGGAGCCATGCCTGCATGAGGATAGAGCCCTGCAGAATGACAAAATTAAAACCCTCTTCGTTGTCTACTTTCCTGGGAAGGGCTGTGCGGCTGTAGTAGTGGCTTTTGGCTTTCCTATGGGTTGGGTGAGGAATGGGTGTAACGGAGCTGCTCACTCGAAGAGACTCTGGAAACACATAATCGGTGGACAATCCCGTTGTATTCTTGCCGCACAAGAAACGCCATGCCGGCTTGACGTGCCCTGTCAGTTTAGTTAGAGCAAGATGCAGAGTTGAGGCTAGGTAGGATTCACCCTGGCTCTCTAGTGGCTGATCTTAAGACCTTTGAAATGGGAAGTTACAGTAAATGGTAGTTTTGGAATTTCTCCATGGTATGTAGATGTAGCAGGCTAAGCCAACACCATCCTTGCTAAATCAAGTCTTGCATAAAGAGTTGTGATATGCTCAAGTCAGATTTAACTGCTGGCAGTGCTGTAGACAGACTTTTTCCAGATAAGGGCTTGTCTCCATTAGCAAATTAGGTCACTAACTCAGCTCTTCCTTCCAAACTAACAACATTGCAGACAAGAACAAGTCGCGCTTAACGTTGTGTCGGCTGGCTGTAGCTAAACTGTAATTCATGTACTGTAACTTATTTTTTCATTAAAGTTCTTTGTACCATGTGCTCACAACTTTGAGGATGGGCTGATTACACTGCTGATACTGTGTGGCAGCCTGCAGTATCTAACACAGCAGATAACAGCAGAAGATCGCTTCACATTTCGTTTTTGCAGTTCAGATGCTTTTTCGAGGCTTCTTCTGAATCCTGGTGGTTGCCCTGCTAGTGACTTCACTGGAAACTAGGTCAGACCTATTTAACTCACCTTTAAAGGCTACTCACAGAATTTCAGGATTAAGTTTTGCCCTGTGTTTGGTTTTTTTTGGTGTGTTTTGTTTTGTTTAATCCCACAAGACACTGCTGATGTAAAAAAATGAAGCTTCCCTTGCTTTGTCATTCTGATTGGGACCAAATTCTGTCTGATCTTTCTCTAAACAAAAATAGAGCTTTAAACTTTAATGGTATACCTCTGTTTAGATGTGCAGCAAAAGGTGTATAAACTATTTCTTTTCCCACCTCTCCCCTCCATCAGCAGAACATAGCAGGAGCTCCAGGCTCTACCGCTGCAGATCCAGCGGCTCACCCCAAAGCAAGTGTGTGGCTTTGCTCTCAGCTTGCTCATTTGCGAGAGTAGAAGTTAGCATTTCATGTTTTCAGGGCATGCCGTAAATACCGCTTTTAGGCCCAACATTCCATGCTCTGATTGCTTGAAATTGTCTTCTTCCTTGAATACTTTCTGTGTTATCAATAGGAGCCTGCTTGGCAGACAGCTCCACAAGTGGAGGACTGTCCGTGATTTGCCTCAAGTTTGTTGCTGAAATTCCTTCTCAGAAGCCCATGTCAAGTGACAGCCTTTTTCTCAGGATAGGGTCATATAGTGTTTCCTCAGTGTAGTTATTCTTTATTTTTGGTTCCTGTTCTTTCCCTCATAATGGAAAATCTGTAACAGGTGGCCACAGGCACACCAGACTTTCATGCTTAGGAACATAAAGGACCATATGCTGTATGATGGCATGTAAATTGTAGGAATAGGCAACCAGCTTATATATAAAATAAGAGCTGATCTGAACTTTCGATTCAAACTTGTCTAAACTGAAACTTTCTCCCTTCTCAACCATGCTTTGTTGTTTGTTTTGCTGCCTACGAGCTGGTTTCAGCTGGAAGTGAATTTTTTTCAATTCGTGAAAAGTTCTGACATTTTTACCAGACACCCTGGGTGAGATCTAGTACCCTTGAAGTCAGTTGGACTTTGGCCATTGGCTTTAATGTGGCCAGAATTTTACTGTATGAGAACCGTTTTGCTTGGTTCTGTATAGGGTATGTAACAAAATAACAGGCATCTTCAAGATGACGTGGGTGTTTTTGTGAGATTTTTGGACCACATGCTTTCTTGGTCTAAAAGTAGTCATTCTTCCTCCAGAAGACAGCATGATGCTTATCCAGTATAAACCTTCTCTTTAATATTGCTGTATTAGTGGTGATGTGCTAGCGACCTTTAGTTTCCTTTTGTTAGACAACTTGCAGCAAGAGTTTAAATTCTCTTTGGAACATCTTGTTTGTGAATACATGAAATAACAAAAATAATGTTAGTTTCAGCTGAATGCAGCCTGTGCTGTACAGCATTATTTACCCAGAGGTTGTACCATTCATCCTTCAGCCATGAACTTGGGTCTATTCTGTAAGCTGGCATCAGGTGCTATAGACATTGGATTTCCCTATTTCCCAGTACGCTAAGCTGACTTTTAATTCTGTGTTCTGGGTCTTGGCCAAGGTGAGATTCTGTGTGTTTGTTTTGTTTTGTTTTTCAGAGGCTGCTTAATCTCAGTCTGTAGTTTTTGAGGAAGAGAGAGGTGGAATTCATGAGTGTATGAAAGTATTGGAGCTCTAAACATAGGGAAGAAATAACATTGTGCTTGGTCAGAAATACTCTTTGGAAAGGTCTTCCAGATCTTACTTGTGGCAGTTTAAATATATTGCAGAACTGTTTGGATGAAAAAAGTATAAGTGAAACTTGGCTAGCTCAGATTAGTTGTCAAAAACCTGACCTGTTTTTACTCCCCCTGCCGCCCATCATCCCCACATCATGGTGGGACAAATTCATTTAGCAGTTGACGATCTCGCATCCTTTTCCACTCACACAAGTGCAGTCAGGATGCTATGAGAAGATCGCTGTTAAGGTCAGAACAAGTAAGACAGAATTTGTGTGCAGGCAGGATATTTTGAGGGAGTTAGGGGGAGAAAAAACATTATAAAAGGATGTATGCAATGGAAAGGAAGTATTTACATTGCATACAAGGAAAACGTCTTGAGTCACTATATCTCACTGTAGTCTCTTACTTAGAGTCCTATTATTACAGGCTGATAATTTCTTCCTGAAATACAGATTAAGTAGTTCTGTATCTGATTACAGGCTTGATGCAGTTTTGAAAAATCTTTTAATTTAGAACTCTCATCCTTTGCAAAAAACTCACCACAAAACACAACTTTTCACTGTAAATAACTTCAGTTAATACACAAGGCCTTGTATTTGTCCATCAGTACTACCATCTTTTTTTTTTTTTTTTTTTTTAAACATAAAAAAGTAGTCAGATTTGGTGTTTTCAAAACTAGCAAGTGCTCAGAATATTTTGTAATGACTGTCCATGGACTGGAGGGGAGGGAAGAGAGTTGAAATGGAAAATGAATTAGATTCTTAGGCTGTGGAAGGGGAACATTCCTGCACAGAGAAGCGACTCTGGAGATAAGTTTTAATTTCCTGAGCTCCAGTCTCTATATAGGAACATTGAAAGACTTCCTTCCTGATAACCAAGTCATGCCAGGGGCTGTATTAAACGATGTGTTTCTGTATATAATTGCGTGCTTGTATATGTATTTGCATGCTCACAGTATAACTACGAATAGTGTAATTATAATGGTGGAAGTTAACTCTTAAATGTGTTGCGTGTATTCAAGGTATGGCTTATATACTGCACCTGAGATGTCATAATATATCAATATCTATTTAGACTTCTGTAAAAGATCTCTTTCATATTTTGTCTCTATGTAAAAAACAAAACTGAACCAAAAACCATAAATGAAAAAAGCACCCTCCCCAACCACTTTTCTTGCTTTTTTAAGAGGATCTGGGTTATGGCGCACCTTTAAGAATTACCAAGTCACTGAGGTAGAGGTATTACAGATTTCTAATGCATATATCTCCTGCATATGCAATATTGTTATAACTATTTCTGTCTTACTAACGTTTCCTCATTCCATAAGTACTGAGGCAAAACCATGAAGCTCACTGAGTGATATATTAGTAAGTATTTCAGGAACAAATATTAGGAGACTTTTTCTTTGTTTACAGAAGGCACAAAGCATTTACAAAAAAGTATGGGTCACCCTAAGTTCTGCATTTGCAGAAATTAGTTTCAGAGCCTCGTACTATGTTTCCTTTTAGCAATTAATTTCTATTAAAAATGGTTTAATTTACTGTTTCCATCTTTGGTTCTTTCTTTTTAAAGTGAATTTCACAGGTTTTGTTCATATAGTATAGGGTTTGGGGGTAAATATGTATGTCTAAATAAGTAGTATTATGCTAAGCAGAACAACAGTATAACTTGCTTTGTGAAGCACAGGTTACTTGAATTCCAGACCATGTCTAGATATCCTAAACTGTCAAATAAAATTACTACAACCCTCATTGCAGTTTGTGTGACATCAGAATTAAAGGTATTACTGAGCTGTTCTATGTTTACCAAAGGTATTACTGAGCTGTTCTGTTTACCAGTTAACCAACTATAATGTCAGATATATTGCTTGATTTCTATGAGTTTTTAGTATTATAGGTTTCGGTTCCACTTGTCAATAACTCTTTCTTACATTTAATTTCTTCATAACCATTCATAATTAAGAAATAGCCCCAGAGTATCTGTTTTGTATCATAATGGGAGAATTTATATCAGTTTGTATGATTTTAGAGAGCACTGAATGTAAGTATATTGATGGTATACAAGATTGGAAAATGACTTTCAATTATTTCTAAATCAGACAAGCCTGTTTATTGCATAAATGGAAATTTATAGACTGTGTAGTTGTTTAACGTTTTCTTCAGAACAATTTTGGAAATAGGGAGAAAAGCCGTAAACTTAAAGAGATTCTGATGGTGCTAAAGTGTTGCCAAGCAAACCATAAAATCTAAGTCAAACTGTAATTCTATAGAAAAGCTATGAAGTACTTCTACATATGTGCTGTAGTTGGTTTTGGGGTTCCTGAAACTGCTTGTGTGTAAAGTCAGTGGTGGAAATGGCTAGCCAGCTAAAAGCTCTGATTCCTGCAGCTTGACTGTTGCAAGGAGAAGATTTTTTTCTGTGAAAACAGTTGTAAAGTGGAACATCTGAAAAATATGTTCCATGCAAAATGGATCTTCACACACATTTATTTTGACATTTAGGTTTGATTTGAGAGAGAGAGAAGATTCTGAAATAGCCGTTCACATATGGCTTGTGCGGGTTTTATTTTTTCATATGCTTCTCTGTGTTTTTGGTTTGGGATGGATTTTTTTGCACGTGTTTGCAGACTTGTCAATCCTTCTCTTCCCCCAGATCACATGTTTAATTTTTTCTGACTTGAATTTTTGTCCTTTTTTCCAGAAGCTGATGCTTAAAAAATAAAAAGAAAAAAGGAAAGGGGCAAAAAACCCCACACCAACCCCAAACCAACAAAAAATCAAACGAAAAACCAAATACCTCAACTCCCCCCTACAAACCCTACTCACCACTTTAACCTGTTTATCCTATGACAAAAAAATTCTTGGCAGTGAGTGAGAATTTATGTATTTTGTGGACTCTTATAATACAGTGGAAAATTTTTTGGGAAGCACCAAATCTTTACGCCTTCAGCAATGAGTAGATTTGGGGAGCCCAGAGGGCCGTGTGCTCTCAATTGGGGGGGCGTGGCTGGCAAAACATGGTGTGTGTTCAGCTAGAGGGATGAAGTGCAGACGTTGTGTATCTGGCCACCCTTCCACAGGGCTGGACTTAACCCCTGTAGCCTTTACTGGTGAGAATATCCTTTCCAGGTGGGAGCAAGGACTGAATGGTTAGAGTCTGCCTATTTTATTTGGAAGGTATTGAGTGAAAGCCTCTGCCGATAAATTGTGGTTGTGCAATGTGCCTAAGAAGCAGGTCTATCTGCGTGTGAGGAATAAAAACTCTAAGTGGCGCTGGTAATCTCTTCTTTGTGAAATGTCCGGGCAAAATATCCTTGTATTCTAACTGTAATTATAAAATGAATATTCAATGTATTCAGTTATTTTTCTTCAAGGAAACCAGATGTTGAGCTTGCACTGAATGCCATCAGTGATACATCTCTTGTTTGTTTTGTTTTTAATCCCAGAAGAAGTTAGCTGTATACAACAAGATGCAGGAGTCTCTGGAAGTGACCCTTCCCAGCAAGCAAGAGGAGGATGAGAAAGACCAGCCTGCTGAGATGGAGTACCTTAACTCTCGCTGCGTCCTTTTCACTTACTTCCAGGGCGACATTGGTTCAGTAGTGGATGAACACTTCTCAAGAGCTTTGAGCCAAGCCAGTAGCTTCAATCCAGAAACTGCCCTTACCAAGAGCAAGGCAGGGCTAAGTCCTCTGTGGAGAGGTAAGTGGAGCAGTAACTTGCTCTCTGTGGTGTGGCTTACTCTGTCTGTGTCACAGTAATGCATATTTCATTGCAGCTGAGATTTTGCTCCTCTGTGGAGGTGGGAAAATCCCCCTCAAATTTGAAAGAACTGAAGAGCTTCTTGGGATTGAACGATCTGAATCATTAAAGGGGGAAAGAGGGGCTCAAGGCATGAAGAAGCAGGCATCTCCCTCTCTTGCCATAGCCCATTGCTCTGCTGAGGTCTGGAAGGAATGGGGCAGAGCTCATGTGGCTTCACAAACGTCTGCTGCAAGGTTGGAGGCTTATTTGTAAGCTCCAAGTGTGAAACTTGGCCTGTGAGGCAAGAGCAAAGCTGTTTGGGATGCTGGCCTTGGATGCGAGGAGACCCATGCAGCCTTCTCGGGTGACTTTGCCAGGTGATTAAGATTTGTCTGTGGCTGCTTTCCAGGTGGGGAGGAGCCAGCAGAGGCTGTAACAGGCTCGGGTGCAAGCCCTGGACCATGTGGTTGCAGTCATGCAGTGTGATGCATTGCAGCCTGCTAATGGCAAAGACACGGCATTGTTACTGGTTTCCCATGTGTAAAATGGAGATAACATTACTCTGCTTCTGAGCAGGCAGTAGACATGTGGTAGGTGCTGTGAGGTATTTGAATGCTGCCATAGCACTCATGTTTTGTAATATGTACAAGTATGATCAACCTAACAAAGAGCAGATCTTGCCAGATGTACTAGGTAGACCTTACAGATAAGACTTCAAAAACAGTGACTGGAGAAAGGGTGCTGGTAAGATGCTATTTCCATTTAGTTGAATATGGCAGTCTGAATAGTTTTTCAGATCCACAGCTGCATTATTTCTGATCATGTCCTTAATGTGGACTGACAAAGGGACATGAGCTAGGTATCATGAGTAATGGCCTCGCATCGGGTTGAGTGAGACAGATACCATGAGGATCCTTGTAGAAGTGGTGGAGTTCATAATCATTGTTGTTGAGGTGAGAGTGTATTGATGAAAGTCACAGATAATACAGAGAGATGGGATTTTTGGAAACCACTGTGAAGAGAAAAATAGCACAGAAGGACTTGCTTTCCAGAAGAATGATGACAAATCCGAGGAAGTTTAAGTAAAGGTCAGCAGAAGTGGCTAGGGAGCTAGAGGAATTTATGGCTTGAGCCGGGACCATTAATGTTAATGGGAAATTTTCCGTCGACTCGACTGAGAGCAGGATTGAACCTATGCTTACTAAAAAGGAGACTGGAGCATTTATAAATGGCCCAGACAGTCTATAAATGTTTTAGAGATGGGATCAAGGCAGTCCCCAGAGACTCTACACTTACAGCAAGCCCTCTTCACGAGCTCAGAGACATACCATGGGTGGGATAGTGTGTCTTCTCTTTGGCCTCAAACATACCCTGCTGTTTTTCCCTGGCTCCCAGCATGGTTGCACAGCCCTCCCCAGAGGGCTCTGCAGGGGACAGGGTGGCCTAGCGTAAGGGTTCTTCAGCCATGCCGCCTCCTGACCCGGTGTGCCCTGTGCCCTCGGCAGGGAATGGAGGGCTGGGTGTCCTGAAAGTCTTCTGGGAATAAAGTAAGGGGATATACCCTCTGCCATCGCTGCACCTGCTGGGGCAGTATGAAGATCCCCAGGGAGGTTGCTGGGCAGCGCTGCTTGGTTCTGCACTGTGGACGCTGGGAAAGCAGAGGGTATTTGCTTCTCCAGAAAAGAGAAGCTAACAAGAGTTCTGTCAGGCCCAAATGAGTTTGTGAAACATGCTTGCTTGAAAAAAGTGGGGAAGGAGTGATGCTAACACTGTGGTCCTCTGGTTCAAGTGCAGTTGTCAAAGATGCTCTGTTACAGCAAATGGATGTGAATTTCTATCCCATTACCTAAAGAAGTTAAAATATCACTAGCTTAAAGATCTTTTATAAACAATTTTAATGGGTAGTCAGAATTTTTGCCAATAAATTACTGGAAGATAAATAAATTAAAAAAACAAAAACAAAAACTTTTGCATTTGCAATAGCTGTTTTGGAGGGTACAGATTTAAATGAAAAGTATGTGGGCATGAACTGGATATTCAGCTCACTGCATTATATCTCCATTATCTGAAAGGAGGGATTTGTGATGTTTTCTGCTTTTTTCTTCTTTTTTTTTTTTGTCGTCTTGTGGTGGGTTTTTTTAGTGTCCTGATGGAAGAGCTAGCTGTAATTTCATCATTAAGGTGATATTCTGGGATTTTTTTGTTTCGAGGAGAGATTTAGCTTGTGTATAGAAAATAGAACCTTGTTATTTTGAAAGAGCAAGGTTTCATCTTTTGTATGTTGAAAATACTGATCAGTTTGGGCTAAAATTAACTTCAAAACTGACTGTTTATAAAATATAGTTCCCTAAAACAGGGTCTGGTAAAATTATAGGTGTAGCTACCTGGTATCTTTTGCAGGGGCTAATGAAACTAATGGTACCTTGAATTCAATATTACCTTAATGGTGTTTTTATCATCATGTTTTTCCTAGCTGAAAGTGTTGGGTTTTTTTTCTTTCTTGGATTTTGGGTTTGCTTTTTTTTTTCCTCCTGCCTTAACTGAGAAGCTGTGTTGTACTACAGAAAATTCCATACATTGTCTTCTTTACAGCATGTGCGCTTTGGCATGTTTTCAGCGCATGTTGGCCAGCCACCATGAACATTTGCATTATTCACCATTTCGTGGTATCTGAGATGTTGCCATCTCCCTGCCTCCCTGTACTTAGAATAGGAAATTGTGGTAACTGTAGTATATTTCTTGGCAGACATTTTTTTGTTAAATGCCTCCTTCCCGCCTCCTGAAAGCCCACGGAAGCTACTCAGATTATTTTTTTTCTTTGTCAAGGACAGTGCTGAAATGGCTCTTTCTCCATTGCCATAGCTTACAGAGGCCAGGTATCTGACATGATGCTATCTGTAAAAATATTTGGTTATGCTGGCTATTTTAAAGGTAGGAAGGAAAGGAGATCCTTCAAACACCATGGAAATGTGTGGTAGTTGGGGGTTACGGTTCAACACGGAGGTGGTTCTTGTTGATGGGGTTGCTGCACACTTAATACTTAATAGCATCCTGTATGATCACTTAGGGTGGATGAAGTTTCCTTGCATGTTCATATAACCTGAATGGACCCTGTCTCTCCAGTGATGTGACTTGACCTTGACCACTGAGGGTGGCCTCTGCACTCAGTGGTGTCTCGGTGGCAGCTGATCCATGACAGTTTCTGACAGTGGTAATGGCTTTGTGAAATATGCACAGGTTTGAAAAATGGAGATGACCAAGCATGTTTTCTGTGGCCTAGACCTTCTGCATGATTGATAAAGCCAAGCTGGTATGCAATATGGGATGAATTCATATTGGTAAATCAAGTGGTTTAAAGTGCTCTCTCCTGGTATTAAAGAACTTGTCCTGCAGATACTTTGTGGTTTTCTGTGCTTTTTTGAAGTGAGATGGTTGGATTTAGGGCTTTTCCATGCAGATAACAGCCAGATAGTTTCCAAAAACTCTCGATTACAGAGATTAATTTTCCAGAGTACTGGCACTGCATTGTCAAGCTGTGCTTCTCTGTTAAGCAGTGCGGAAAACAACAGACTGGACATGGAGAAGCTTGTTTTTGCCTTTTTTTTTTTGTCAGCCTTGCTGCCAACACTGTAAGCCATGTGCACTCTTTATCTCAGCCTAATCCCTTGTAACAAGGAACAATTTACAAACAAGGAACAATACCAATTTCAGAGGGGTGCTGAGGCTTCTGTTATATTCTTGAAGCTTTCTCCAGTCTTCTAGCATGAGTTAAAATAGAAATAAGTTGCTAAAAACTAGAAGCAGCCTTTTGAAGAAAGCCATGTTGGAATACAGTTTGCTAGACAAGCTTGCAGCCTATGAAGCCGTTCAGCACAAAGTTCTTTCTCTACGTTTGTCCATATTGTGTTTGCAAAGCTTATTTCTAATATCAGAAGTTAATCAGGCTCAGTAAACTACCTAATTCAAAGCCAATTGATGTGTGGAAAGATTTCTATGATTTTAATGGATTTTAAAACAGATACATGAGTATCCTAGTGATGCAGTCAGAAAGCACTTTTGCAGTTCTTGTTTCCAAAACACTTTTGTGTAAGCAAAGTTCAGAGGCAGGAGCGTCTGAAGAATCTGTTCATTCTCAATGGTGTCTTCACCCAAGTCTCATTCCAGTTGCTTATTAAACAAAGCAAAACAAAAGGTCATTTAAAAAAAATAATATAAATATTTTTGTAAATGCTACATGAGGAGCAGAGGATTCCTTGCCTCGTCAAATATTAAACTACCCTGGCTTTATTTCTCCGTAGGCTATTTTTATGACTGTTCTTTCAACAGAGGTGAAGTCTTACATTTTTATGTTTCCATCTTTGACCAAAGAAATCCCTATTTGAGCTGAGACATATTGCATGAAGCAGTACTTTCAAACATGAGTTGGCAAGAGGATTGTGAGAATGGGGATGCCAATACTTTACTACACATCAAAAACACTAACTGCTCCTTCAAAAGAGGAATTTTTAGAATGTGATTTCATAATGTAGATGTATTGAAATCCATTTAAATAGAAGTTGAGGCCTAGCAGTAAGAAGCAGCGAGTCTTTTCTTTCTGACAAAAAGTTCTTTCATTTACATAGATGTTTCTGCTTGCATGACCTGTTGGGTACAGGGCAGCATGATATATTCTGTAAGGGATCTAATGTTAGCACATTAGATATGATCTTTATCCTATCAAAGCTTGTAATTAGGTATTCTTCTTTTTGGCAAATGTCTCCTATTGTGACTTGATTCTCTGTCCTCAGAAGCATTTACAGCCACAACAGCTGCCTTTCTAAATTATGTGTTCCGGTCCAGTCAGGTGTTAGCCTCTCTTCATAATTCCCATACCAAGATCCTGAGAGGGCTGCAACTTTTCAGCCTGGAGAAGTGAAGTCTTCTCTGGGAGATTTTATCAATATTTGTAAATATCTGATGGGAGGGAATGAAGAGGAAGGAGCCAGGGTCTCCTCAGCAATGCTTGCTGACAGGACAAAAGGACAAAAGGCAATCAGCATGAATTAGAGAACAGGAAATTCCATCTGAACACAAGAAAACACTTTTTTTTTTTTTTTTTTTTAAATTATTGAGGATGGCTAAACACTGGAACAGGTTTCCCAGAGAGGTTGTGGGGTTTGGATCTCAGTCAAAATCTGCCTGGACCCATTTCTGGATGACTTGCTTCAGGTGACCCCACTTGAGCACATGGATTGGACTAGATGATCTCAAGAGATCCTCTCCTACCTCAACTGTCCTATGATTCTATAATTGCTGAGGAAGCTTGAGTTCAGTGCTAAGAAATTTCAGAGAGTAGAAAATCATTGGGGGATTTTTGTCATTAAATTTGTTGTTCATCTTCAGTTACACTTCATTTCTCTCCTTCCTACCAGAAAGCTCAACGATTTCAAGCCAAAGGAGCAGTTTCCCAACTTCATTTTGGACCAGCTCTTATCAGCCTCCCCCTCCACCATGCTTAAGTGGAGTACACCCCGATTTCCCCGTTACTGCACCAGGCACCTTCCCAACACCAGATCCCAGCAGCTGGCCAGGACACGGCCTGCATCAGACTGCCCCACCTCCTCCCCCTGCTGCATCTGAATCCTGGCATTATCCTTTAGCATCTCAGGTGAGCCCTTCGTATGCACACATGCATGACATGTACATGCATCACCATCACCCTCATCCACACATGCACCATCACCATCCCAGCTCGCACCGCGACCCCCGGTATGGGTCCCTGCTGATGCCTTCAGTCCGTGCAGCCAGGATTCCTGCTCCCCAGTGTGACGTGACAAAGACGGATCCCGCTGCTGTCACCAGCGCTACCTCAGCATGGGCTGGAGCCTTTCATGGAACAGTGGACATTGTGCCAAGTTTTGGCTTTGACACAGGTAAGATGGTTTGATTGTGTCTGTGACTTATTTTAGCAGGAAGAATTAGAGCAAAGAAGTGGAGTCCCTGCAGCTGAAGCAGGGCTTATTGTCACAGCCTTCTCCAAATGTATTTCCAGGTGGGAATCCCTCCTGAAATCGCTGTCAGGGCAGATGAGCTGTGAAACATCCAGCTCTCACTGCTGTTTGCTGAGAGACCTTTGTCTGCCTTGGTCCCATTCAAGCCAAATGAGTTGTGACATGATATGTGATTTTTTGGTTTAAGTCTTGTGGGAAATGGTTAATTAAACTTCCATGTGGAAGTTTCCAGCTTGTTCAGCTAGTTCATATGTGCATTCACCAAAATATAGCTCCAATGAGGACTGAACTAATAACTTGTCGGTACATGAGGATTGCATCTTACTCATCTAAATTGGAACAGGTCAGCATTTCCTTCCTGTGTAGTATCCAGGTGTCACAGAGAGAGTAGAGATGCTGGTTGAGCTGTGCGCACCATCAAACTAAACTTCTTTCTGTAGGATCTAGGCAGAGGTCTGTGAACTTGTTTCATTTTACTGCAGGGTCTGTAGCCACAGGAGAGCCTCCATAAAGTACATCTGCATCTGCAAGCTTTGACTGGCAGGCTCTCATCTCAGTATTAGGAGCAGTCTAGCTGCTCTCACTGTTCATAGTTGCTTGCCATCAGGTGACGGGTGACTAACAGTTTCTAGTGCGCTTATCCTGGAGATCACATGCACTGGAGGTCTACTTTTTCTGCTTGGTACTTACCTGAGCAGCAGCAGTCCTTGCAGATTAGTACTTCTTAAATACATTATGTTATTTATTAAGGAAATACTAGGTTTGCATCTCTTTTCCCTTTTCCTTGAGGTATCTATTTGTCTATCTTCTTGATAGCTCTAGCTAACTGATTCAATGTGTGAGAAGCACTTCCTTGCTGTGATCAGTGTGCAGACAAACAAAGAATCGGTGGAGGAAAAAAGCTGTTTCTTAAATATGAAATAATATGAACTCAAAACCCAATTATAATTGAGCTAACCTAACTCAAATCTCTCTCTCTTCCCTTAACGGCAACTGGGAACCAATAGTCTCTTCTAAATATCGTGCCATTTACTGCCTCAAGAAATTAAGAAAAAGTATAATAATGGTTCTTAACACTGGACAATTTTATAGCTATTAATATTTCCAGCCATGCCAATGATACAAGAGCAAATACATTTTGCACTTTTGGGTGTAAAATGATAATCTGACAAGACTGGGATCTCAAGTTTCACCTTTCTGACAAATTCCATAATAGGAGTGAGCTACCTTCTCTGAAATGTGACCAAATTGTCACTGCCACAGGTAGAGGGGATAAGTCCCGTGGTGTGTCAGTAGCCCCAGCAGTCCAGCTCCAGAGCTCTGGTACTTGACTTACCTTTTGGGAATGGAGATGAGAACTGCATAAGGGATTATTAATCAGGAGAAAACCCTACCTGGCTTAGGTATAAGCCCAGTCTAGACTGAGTTGTTTCAGCGCTGGGCAAGTTGGTTTGCTTACTGCTACTTTGTTGGTAGTAGTATGTCTAATAAACCAGGTGCTTTTTCTCTTTTCTGTAAGAGCACAGTACCGCAAAAAGGACTATGGGTCCTAGCCCGGCCTTACAGGACTAATATAGCCGTTGCTTGGCACTGCCTTCTTGTGAGAATCTCTACAGCAGGGTACAGTTGGATGCTAGTTTTGTCAAGATCCTGATTTGGCAGTGCTTAATAGTGGGTTGCGTGCCTTGTAGTTGTCTACTCAGCGTGGGAGGCAGTGGAGAAGGCCTGAACTCTTGTTAATTTCTGACCCACGCCTGATGTGTGGGCTTTAGTCCATGAGTTCCTGTGGGGAAAAAGAAGGGGAATGTGTGACTTGTTTCCAGGAACAGAGGATCTCAGCAGACCAATGTCTCGCTTGTTTCTGACTATTCAAAATGGCCTTGCACTGAAGCGGCAAAACCTTACCAGGCAGCCCCGGTTTGGCATATAAGGCTTTGGAAACAAGGGAGCAAGCAATGAAACACAGCAGGTAGTGGTAGCCTGTGACATTACAATTATTTGCTCTCTTGCCTTGTGTGCTAATCTCTGCTGTGCTCTCCAAGCAGAGGCTTGCTGGGATGGTCTGGAAGGTTCTGACCTCCCTTTTCAGCCTTGCTTGCAGCTTGTACATTTGAGATAAATGCTTTGGTGACAGGCATGCAAAGGGTGATCATGGTGAAACGCATGTCAAATGGTGTCATCCCAGGGAGGGTGTGTTGTGCTGCTGCTGCTGAAGCATCACACTGAGTCTCATCTAGCACTAGCCGCCGCAGGTGAAACTCTTCTTGCTCCGTGTCCACTGCAGGAGAGGATTATTCTGGATAAGTCTCCACATCACAAAGAATTTCATTAAATTTAACTCTAATGTAATCTGAACAGAGAGGCTAAAAAATGAAGGGCCTGGAAGAGTGTACTGGCTTTCTGTGGTGTAGAAGTGGTTTATCCAGAGTAGTGTAAAGCCATAATGGCAAGAAAACCCCAGTTCTGGAAGTCATTGCTCATATGGCCCTGGAGAATCAAAGACATCAGCCTGTGGACCTGTCAGTATATCAGATTCCATGAGCTTCAGATGATTTATATAAAAAACTTCATTTGGTATATACCTAGACATTGCTTTTCAGAGCCCTTTAGATAGCAAAATTCTCCCCCTTCCTTACTGTGGGTCACGTTTCTTGGGCTACTGTCACATGCGATTATAGAAACATTTGCAAAATTCTGCACGCTGAATTATATGGAATGATAGTGTTGGGGTCGGGGCAGGCTGACTGTAATCATACCCCCTTCCAGCTACATTGTTGCATCTCTGCCATACTGAGACAAATATTTCATCTCATGAATGGATGATGCTGAATCACTTCAAAGGTTAAGATGGGGTTCCCCTTGCGTGCACAGTATAGTTTGGGAATTTATGTTTCAGAACAGATTGTGTGGGACATCAGCATATCACCGTCCGTAGAGCTAACAAAGTATTGATCTGTCTTGCACATCTGTTTGAACTTACATGGTCCTGTTTTAGAGGATGAAGAGGGATTTAGCTACCTGATTCCCATTAAATGTAGCTTAATCCTCACATTGTGTGCTGCAAATTAACCCTTGTAGAAGCTTTTTTATTGGTACAGGTGGGATTATAGAAAATGTTACTCTACTTCAAAATCTGTTGAAATCTGTTACGTTTGTGGCTGCTGGTATGCACTGTCTTTCCAAAGCTGCAGTGTCCAAGCTGTAATGCTCAATGTAGAAGTATGTTTTATATCAAGCATTGATATAAACACGTTGATATAAGCACGACGCGTTTGTGCTTTGGGCCACAATTCCCTGCCCCAGTGATGTCAAGCAAAACAAGGTCAGCCTCTAACAGCATTGACTGAGGTTCATGGCATACGTACAGGGAACATTGCTGCAGTCGTAATCCCACAGTGCCAGGGCTAAGTCCATGTGTTTATATCAAGGGTGTACAAGACAAGTTAAGCACTTGAAACCCTTGGGAGTGGAGAGGGGAGTTGCTGTCTTGCGCTGGAGCTGATGGTTTCAATCCTCAGTATTTTCCTCAGGAGCAGGGCGGGAGGCTGCCTTGCATACCATGTGCTTCAGGTGATCCGTTGGATCTGGCTGCTCTGGCAGCTGCCAGGTTTGCGGGCAGCCCCATGGGGAGGTGAGCAGAGCAACGTGCCCTGTTACTGCATAGGCTAGGAGGATATCCTGTCCTGCTGTTGGACAGATGTGCTGGAGGAGGCTTCCCGTAACCCCAGCACACTAAAAGCAGGCCAAGATTGTGGCATATCTGAAGGCTGGAAGTCTTATCTTAAAATTGAGGAGCACATCCTTTATCATGCAAAGTTATGCACTTTAAATTTAGGTGAATTAATCAACATTCTGAAGCCCTGGCTAACTATGGAAAGTCCAATTTTGGAAATGCCTGTAGGTCAGTGTGTCATGTTGAATATGAAATTTGAGTGGTCAGTGTACAGAGTTGCCTCTGTTCACACATACATCCCATGAGTTTGTCACAACTCATTAAGTTGGTTCAGATGTTCCCACAGAACCTGCATTCTGCTTGTGTGGCAATTAGCTATAAAGTTGATATCCCAGAGATGGGGAGTCATACTGGTGCAGCAATACTGACTCATGCAACACAAGCAAGGATGTCTTTTTGCCAAGAGGAAAATGTTCTTGCAGCAGGCTAGTGAAAGCTTTTGGTTATTAGCGGTGTTGGGCGTGGATGGCATATTAGGACTGCAGATAACCTTGCCATGAAAGAGATGGGAATATAATGAGGAAAAGGCATGGGAAGGGTTCCACATTCAGTTCTGTAACTAAGGCAACTTTGGTTTTTTGGATTGTTTTCCATGGCTGTTTAGACTTAATAACTATCCCTTAGACCTCCTTGTTACAGATATTTCTCTTTATTGCAAAGACACCTAACTGGGAAGGTGTCTCTTCAGCTGGTTATTCTCCTCCTACCAGTTGCTACTATCAGGTGGACATCCTCTTAAACAGGTGTATGTGTGTCATTTTTTTTTTAGGTGCTAGGAGCCATATAACCAGTTTCTTTTCATCAGCTTCCACTGCTTCTGGTGGCCTGTAGTGATCCACTGGTGAAATTTAATGAATTCCTTATACTCTGAAAGGTTTCTGCTGTCTGGTTCCTTTTTTTTTCATTTGTTTTTTTTGTTTTTTTTTTTTTTCCTCTTCTTTGTTTAAAAAAATTGTAAGCAGCAGGGGAAAAATAACACAAAATTGTCATCACTAGCTTTGAAGAAGCTCTGAAGGAAACTAACAACAGTTCATGATGTCTCTGCCTGTGAATGATGCTGCTAGGAAAACAAGTAACTCTTAAGTAACAAGGAGACATCCTCATTGAGTAAAGAGCCTCTGAACATGTTTTTATAGGTGTGCTTTAGTTGAGGGATATCCCAGTTTTTCCAATCTAAAGAAATAGATGCAAGTGCACGTGAAATGGAGAAGAAAACCACTGACTGGGATTTGGCATGCTATACCCGTGTGCTCTGCTTTCCCTGTCTGTTCACTGCTGGACACACACAAGTGTTTGGACACTGCTTGGGAATCCTTGCATGGATAGAGCCATATGCTGTCATCTTTTATGTGACTGTTAATTGCTCTGTAGCTCAACTCTGAAATGATGTTGATCATCTTTAAATATTTGACTATTTTTACTCCTAAAACAAGGAGATGGTGGTCAGATCTGAAGGCGTCATGCCTATTAGGCTTTCTGAAAACATACAGGTCTTTCTTTGTGTTTCACCGTGTGATCAGATACGGAGATGAGAGATCTGTGCTTAGCACATGGATCTGTCAGTTTTTACAGGTTAATGATCAAATGAACATGGAGTTCCAATGGTTGCAACATCATTGAAGTCTGGAGTTGCACCTACTTACGTTAGTGGTGAATTTGGCCCTAAATTCTTAGCAGATCAGGTATTTGATGCATTGGTCTTGGTACACTATGTAGCAGGACAATATATAATATGACACAGATCAGAGCATTGCTGTCTATATAGCAATGATGATTTATAGTGGGAAGTGCACATTCATTTTAACGAGATGTGATTTGCTTGGCTCAAAATGTCAAGGGGCAGGTTTTAAATCAGCAAGTCCAAAATGCCTTAGTACCTCTGAAAATATGTGCCTGCACATCTTTCCTTTCTACTTTCCCTATAAATGAGCAAGAATGTATCTTCTTTGGGAAGTATCATCCTCATTCTCCCCCTTTATTGTCTGGATTTTAGGAGTACGCCCTGTTCGGTGTAAATCTAGCAAAGATTGAATCCCTCTGGAGCAGAAAAATCCCAGATTATAACACAAGTTCCAAGCCTATAATGCTAAAGCCACAATGTAGCACCACATTTATTAGATAGTCCTCACTTTTTATAAAGGAAAATGTTAGAGGAACTCATAACAAATGCAAGCTGAAAATCATTAATTTTTCCCATGTGGAAGCACTAGCCGTTCTTGGCTTAAAATCTGACACTCTGTAGGTGAAATTATTTGGGGTTTTTACTTGCTGCAGGAACATTTTCCCTCTCCTTTGTAAGGTGAAATGCCATAGAAACTGTGAGATCCTGAAGTGTCACAGGCCTTTTTCTTAAAGAGATAGGGTCTCTGGCTAGAGAGAGAATTATTCTGTTGCATACTGTATTGTCTGTATAGACCTTGGTGGAGGATTTAATCATGCCATGTTAGGATCCAGATGAGGCTAAAATAAGGAATTGCACGCAGGATTTTATCAGCATTCCTGAATTGCTTGAGCCAGTCTAAAACTTAAGTGTGATTTAAGCTTAGCCCCCATAAACTATAAAATTGGGAGCAATAGCAATGTTCCACAAGTCTGGTAAGTTGTGGGTTTGGGTGTTTTGGTTTTGGGTTTGTTTTGTTGGTTTGATTTTGTTTTGTTTGATTTTTTTGTTTGTTTGGTTGTTTTTTTAATCAGAAATATTTATCCTTTCTTCAGTTGCTTGGGGAGGGAGAGGAAAAGGCTGTATCAAATATTAATTTTTTTTTTTTCTTTTCTGAAATGTAGGTCTACAGCATCAGGACAAGAGCAAGGAAACTTCTTGGTTCTGAAGTTCAGCTAAATTAAGACCAGCTAGAGCTGGAGTACGCGCAGCTGGGCGGGCTATGTAACAGTTATTGACTCCTCCTGCATGGGGCAAAGGACACACATGAAGATGAAGAGCCAACCGTTCTGGTTTCACTATTGAGCCTTTTGTTTGTAAGGCCGTTTATGGGTCCCACAGTGTTGGAAAAAACCAAAAACCTAACTTTTCTTTCTTTCCTCATCTGAGCCTGCTGCAGCTGGGCAACCTAACTCCTTTCTACTTCTTTAACAGTGTTTTGTTTTGTTCAGCGTGATATTTTTATGAACAGTCTCAATTGTCAGGAAAAAGACTCTCCCTTGACTACAGTGCGCCTCCTTTCAGGAATACAGTATTTTGTAGCTCTTTGTGCATCTATTTTTGTAGAAATACAGAAAGTTTGGGTAAGGATTGATGGGCTATTTTAGGATGACATATTTTTTTAAAAAAAATTGTAAAATTGTTAAGTTCTGTTTAAAGAACTTGCTCTCAGAGAAGCACTGGCAAAAAATGTATAAAATGCTATTTTTAGATGTCTGTGATGTGTTTGTGCATTTTGGTTTTTTTGTTTTGTTACCTCAAATGTCTATCTTTCCGTTCTTTCTAAAGAGCTAAACCTTCCTTGTTTCCACATTACTAGATTTTGATGTTTTTGTCCTTTTGTTCTAGCTTAAGCAAGTATAATTCACACCTAAAGTTTCAGTCAAATATTTTCCCTGCTGGTGTTAGATTGTAGTAAGGGTGTTTTTATTTTCTTGCTTCCGAAGGTGGCTTTGTGCTGTGCTGATTGTCAGAAACTTGCAAAAATCTTAAGCATGGAGCAAAGCCTGGAGTTACAGGAACTGCATTTCCAACCCATCCATTCTTTCAAAGTGGACCAAATACTCTGACAGATTTAAATCGGATGTGAGTTTGGGCTCATCCATGATCCATTGAAGCTGTTGAACTCAGTCCCCTATGAGTTATGTTTCAGGCCCTCATAGTGCTTATAAATATCGGTATACTCTCATTTTAACTCATGAGTTAAAACTGAGCTAAGCCATTTCAGGGTGATGATTTATAACATAAGTTTTCAGGAAAGAAATGTCAGTTACATAAAATGCGTGACCTGCGGAAACAAAATCTTTTCAACTGGCCTCATGTGTCTGCTGAGCACCTCAAGGGAAGCGCTGAAATCGTTGATTTCCGTTGACTTCAAAATCTGTTTGTCTAACCTAAGATTTGCTGTGGGCCTTACAAGCTACCAACTGTAGCTCTTGGATTTTGTAAGAGGTTGCACGTGCTCGGTGTGCGCAAATTCAGACTTGGCTGCTGTCTGGGTAAGAGTCTGAACTTGGAAATGACGTGGCCATGTCTAGACACAGCACTCTGCAAGGTGTTTGGGAAACCCCATTTCTACCCCGGGCCTTGGGTCTGACTTGCATAGTAAGGACTTTAGTTGAAGCCAAGATGAGCATGATGCAATCCTGAATCAGGGCTGCAAAATTACCCTTGAGAGCCTCACTCTGGTGATGGGCTGGAGCTAGGTTAGTTCCCATGCCCAATCCTAGTGACTCCAGTCTGAGTGTCAGCATGTGCTTAGGTGGGGCTGAGTCCGGGATCAGGCCCTGAGTTGACAGATCCTAGCAATTGCTTGGAGATGTTGCCTTTCTGCTCTGTGCACCCAGGGTCCCTCTGTAATGTTTACCAAGGCTCTTATAACTTATTATATTTCTGCTACCACTGTTTTCAGACATCCCTGTCAGAAAGACAAACCAGCTAAATGGAAACCAAGACATAAACACATGGCTGAGATAAAAAACGGTTTAATTTTAAGGCAATGAGCACTGTAAATGTAGGTTTGTCAGGTGGAGACCACATGGGTCTGTGTGTTAAAGGGGAGGGGGAGCGTTGGGATGTGCTTGGCACTCCAAAGGTTCAGGCCTCCCTCCCTGCACTGCTGCTTTTTCCAGGCTTTTTGAACTTGATCCGATGAGGTGTTGAGTGTTCTCCCTTGCCATGTGAGAGGGCTTGACATGGTGGCACTGGAGGCATTAGGATTAAGTCACAATTTGGCAAGACCCTTAAGTGTATACCTTGCTGATTTGAAGTTTGAGACGACGTAAAAGTGCTGAACAGACTATGCTTAAACATTACTTTAAAATAGTAGGGTTGTAGTTTCTGTGTTGGGATGCTGTCTTAAATGTGGGGGTGGGGGTTTCCTCATCTTTATAGTCCATCAGCTTTTCTTTCTCTAAATAAATTTTACACTCCTGCCAGTTCTGTATATTATCGCTGCTCTGGTGGAGCTAGCTCCTCGATTTGTCAATGAATTCGTATAATGCAATGGGAAGATTATGGGAGGGAACATAGTGATAGCCAACATGGCTCATTTTCTTATCAGGACAGTATAGTTTCAGGAAATATCTCAAGAATAAGACTTCTGACTTAGGAATTCTGACAGTATTAGAAATGCTGGGAGGAAAAACAAAATCCAAACTTTTAATTATTTTTTTTAATTTTTTTCTCAACTTGGCAAAGAGGTGCTATGTCCTCTTTGAACTTCAGGGGGAGCAAAAGAAAGGGCAGTATTTCTTTTTGAGGTGTAGTGTGTTTTGACTTCCTGAAATGAAGTCTAGCAAGAGCGGTTAGTTCATGGCCTTCCTCTTTGCAGGTTCAGATGATGAGGGACCTCCTCCTGTTCCCTATAGATGTCGAGGCAGAATGAAGCAGGAAAAAAAAGGCCCACAGTTTGCACTGGAATCCCTTTCTGGATTGTTTTATTGAGTTGATGGGTAGTGGGGATGAATATTTGGTGAAGCTATTGCCTCTTCCACCTCAAGGACTACTGTTATGTGCCCACTTTCCACTGCTGAACCTGCGAATGTGCTGAAGGAACTTCTGTTGCTCTGCAGGCCAATAAAAACCTGCTATCGTCTGTAGCCATTTGTGCACCAGTCAACGGATTTAAAAGTCAAATAAACTCACTTTTTTCCTCAGTCACTAACCATCCCCTGTACGAACAAGCAAGTTGAAAGTAAAAGCACACATGCATAGCAGTAGCCCTTCTTCTATGTTCTGCAGTTTGAAGAATGGGAAAGAAAAAATCCTTCCCTGTGACAAACTTTTAAGTTGAATTCAGCAGATCTAATTCTCTCTCTGTGTCTCTCTCTCTTTCTCATATACACGCACACTTATACACACGCACAAATGTGCTTATGAGAAGCAGATGCTGTGATGGTTTTGTTCTTGAAAGAGGAGGGGAGCACTCGCTCACAACGTTGCAGTTACAGAGAATTGATGGCAGTGAGACAGAAACAGAAATGTTAAAACTGCTCATGTTTCCACAGATAGGAAAAAAAAGGCCCTTAAAATCAGGTCACAGACAAGTTATGTGTCTTAACACATTACTAAAGGAGTTGTTTCATTCTTTTTGTGAGTCCTGATGCGGTTCCCAAGAAAGTGAATGATTGGTTTTGCGAGGACACATAAAACACAATGTACTCTGTCACTATTTTGGGAGAAATAGGGAAATTATTGTTTTATGTCAAGAAAATCTACATACTAAATTCCTTAAAGTTGTCCAGGAATTGATTTTATTCATATTAATGCTGAGAAATCTGCTTTCAATTGTTGTGTCTTCATTTGAAAACTGGGAGGGTTCAAAGCTGTCCACGGATTTTAAAAAAGTGGATACCAGTTTGTTTCAACTGGGCATTTCCATCCCAACAAGATAATGGAATAGCGCAGCTACTGACTGTCCAGCAGATTTGATTTCTGGAGAGCTGAATAAGCTGCACTTGTTTATACAAAATGCACTTTGTTCTGATTCCTCTACTCATCAGACACACAGATTCAGTTATCAGTTTATCTGATACCTCTTTCATAGCGTGAAGATTTTCAGTGAATGGCAGTTTCCTCTCAGTTGTCTGTTTCTGCCTCAAAACATCCTTTGAGGATGGATCGCATCACAGCTTTCAGAGACAGCAGAGGTTGCAGGAGGGGAGTGTCACTTAGGATCAACTATTGTATATGTCTCGCTCTCACAATTCTTTATGTATATGTGTATATTTATATACATGGATATATACATGCACACATAGCTATACCTGGTTCTCTCGATTCCATTCTCATGCTTCAAATACACGTCCTCTGGAAATGAAGTGAACAACATCACTGAATCTCATCTGAGACTGAGAAAATGTAGGCATTTTATTGCATTCTCTGTAACCTCAGGAGTGAATGGAATTTTTCCATACTTTTAAAAAACAAAACTAAACAACAACAAAAACCCCCACCCTTTCAAAACCCCTGATTTGTTGTATCTGTAAAGATGATCAGGGAGTCAGCAGGCTTATGTAGAGAGGTGCAATATATTGCCTTTCAGCAGACAAGCATATCTTCTTTAATATGACTCTTTTAATTAATTTCAGGTACAAGCTTTTTCTCCATATCAATGGACCAGCAACATATATTTCTTATAAATGATTTAGAAATATATATATATTTTTAAATTGACTTCTTGGCTTTAATATGTCAGCCTTTGAGCTTTTAAAGGGTATTTGAATGATAAATATTGTTTGTGTGTGGATTTTTTTTAAAAGTTGATGCATGTTGTTTGGAACTGAAATCTCATGTAAAGCAGGAAGGTATTTAAAAATAAATACTGCTTTTACGTGTTAGCCCTATGGGCACAATCTGACAGTTGTGATGCAGGAAGATGTCCCATTCAAGACTAAGGGACTCTCACACGAGCAAGATCAAAATCCAGTCCCTGTGACAGGAGAGGCAGGAGCAATCTTGCAAAGGTTGAGCTGATAGAACTGTGAGCAGAGATGGTTCTCTCCAGCATTGTATATAGGTGGATGGGCAGCTACTGTTCAACGTTAAAATTAGGCTGTGTTGGTAAGTTTATACTTGCCCTGCCTTATTGGGTGAACTGGTTGACAAGGGGAATTAGCGCCATCCCTGGGAATCTGTGTTTTAGCTGCCCTGGGTCTGCACAGTGCCCTTGACCCTCTCCCTGTTCTTGCTCTGTGGTTTCCATGACACCACGGTAGGACCTGTGAAAACTGGGCTGGAGTTCCTTGTGAAATGCAGGATGTTTACAACTGCCAATAAAGATAGTTTAGGGATAGGGGTAATTAAAACTTCACAATTATCTCATGCACCTGCTTAAAGGCTCAAGCCTTCAAGATGGGCCAGCTGTGCATCATTAATGATGGCCATTTGCATACAGGAGCCTGAACACTGCTGCCTCCTCTGGTATCTCTGGAAAACTTCGATGGCATTGAGACCATTGGGACTGCCTTGAATGCCTAGATTGCAGTCCAGTATTGGCTAGCACAGTATGGTGGCCTGGGATCTAATCCAACATTGGTGATCATCAATTGGAATCAACATGGATTCTGGTGTGCTTGGGCTCAGGTAACTAGTACCTATAGACAACCAATATTTATAGCAGTTGAGGTTTACAGTAATCTAGTAAAGCATCTGCAGAACTATGCTGCACTTTCCCTGCTAGCTGTTTGTAGCTGTTGTTTAAAGTCATCAGTCAAATCAGGGTCCCTCTCCTCCTTCCACCTGTTTTCCAACCCTGCTTCCCTCAAAACTCCATTGAACTTTTTTACCCTTCTCATCAAAACTGATGGGGAGGGCCTTGTATAAAGAAAAGTGTCACTGTTTTAATTACTGAATAAATAATTTAATGTGAATTTTATTGTTATATTTTTTATGTAGCATTTTCGGTTTGGTCTGTATTTCTCAACAATTAGCTAATGCTTTCTTTTTATTATGCAACTGAAGAACTCATAAATCTCTTTGTAAATTACAGCATTCTGAGTTTCTATTTTTTTCATTATATTAATTTTTAGAGCCAAGGGTATTCTGGTGGAAGTGTTGTAAAGCAAGTGTTCTAAACTGGTTCTCTACTAAAATGGGATGGAGTGAAAGCCTAGCATTGAAGGGATTTCAAACAGGGCTCTCATGAAGGCACTAGCTTTCCTTCTTAGATACTGTCAATTGCTTCTGCTACAGTGTCTTCCTTTCCCTTTTTTTTTTTTTTAATATCTTTTTAAGTTGCATTAACACTGGAGGCTCTTTTACAATCAGACCTAGTACAATCACTACCTTACACTTCTTAGATTAAGAGCTTTCATCATTTTTTGGCAGTTTCGAAAGTTATCAAGTATAAACTTTCCATGCAAGTTATTTATCTCAATTTGACCTTTTTTTGGGCAAAGTTCAGTAATTCTCACTAAGGAGGTAATTTTGCCCTTGCTAATATTATTTTACAACTGTTTAATTAAGAAATGCTTGCATGTCTATGTTCTGGCTCAAGGGCTGAAGGTTTGGTGTTTTGGTCACAGATACATCATTTACTGTTCCAACAAAGGGG